>JAASFI010000024.1:0-82696 GCA_023333705.1 Globisporangium viniferum | reverse complement strand
CCCCCCCCCCCCCCCCCCCCCCCGTGCGTCTTGCCGCGCAGCTCGTCCGGTGACTTGGGTTGGAAAAAAAGAGAGACAGAGACCAACGCACACATAGTGAGCGAGTGGGTTTGAAAGCGAAGAGCTACGCACTAGAGAAGAGAGAGCAGCAGCAGGAGAGCCACGATCGCCAGCTACGATCGCCAGCCGCTACTGAATGGCGCACGTCAAGACGAAGGACCCCTTCGGCTTCGTGGGTTCGCGTGTGATTCACCAGCGCAGCAGCGCTGCCGCCGCCGCCGCCACGCTGCGCGCAGAAAGTTTCTCGGTCTTTGGCGTCCTAGCAGAAACAGCAGCGGCAACAACAACAGCAGGAGTAGGCGAGAGCGAGCAGAAGGAGGAGCACGGGTGGATCACGCGCTACGATGCGCGGCTCGACAGCTACACGCTCTTCATCCCGGGCAAAGGCGCGAGCGTGCACTCGCGCGGCGACGTGATGAAGCTGATCGCGGACCCGAACTTTCTCGTGCAGAACGACGACGACGACGAGTTCCCGGCGCCGATCGAAGACCGCACGAGCCGATATGTCGACGTGCCGATGACAAAGACCGTGAGCGGCGCGGCGGGCGACAGTAATAGCGTCACTGTCAACGGCGTGGTCAAGTGCTACATGCCGTTCGCAGACATGTACAAGGTGGTGTACGAAGACAGCACGACGGAGCAAGTGAGCGAAGACGCGATTATTAACAGCATGATCTTCATGCTCACGACGCAGAAGGAGAGTGCTGTGGCTGCTGCTATGGAAGCGATGACAGTGACGACTGCGAATGACGAGAGAGAGTCGAGGAGGAAGCGCAAGCGTGGAGGGATAATCTACCCGCCGCCGCTGCCCGTGCCCGTGCCTGTGCCGTCATCCGCGTGCTTTTCGCAAGGAGCGTTGACGACACCGCCGGCCACTGTACGATCCGTGTCGGCGCCGGTGGTGTCGGTGACGGTGCCGCCGCCGTCGATGATGCCCGTGTCGTATTCCGCCGCGTTGGGGATGGACAGCTCTCCAATCGTGACACCTTCGAATATCCTCGAGCTCGTGGCAGCGAGGGCTAAAAGCAGTAGTAGTAGCAGTATCAGCAGTGCTCCAGCGCCCGCCCCAGCACCGACAATACCCCCATCAGTACCTGTGTCAAAGCCCGCCCCTATACCAACGCCACGAGCGCCAGCACCAGCAACGACACCGTTTATCAAGAACGAGCTAGCGTCCAGCGGGAACATCATCATGCTGATCGACGACGAGCCAGGCGTCGACATGATCCCGTTCGACGCGGACGACGACGTCGTCATGCTGCCGGTTGAATCTTCTTCTTCGCCATCTTCGTCTGCTCCTACAGGAGCTACCAGTGATTCGTGGACGACCGCTGCGTCAACACAGCCGCCGCCGTTCTACCTCATCACGGAAGAGCCGTCGCAGATGGTGGAGCTGCTGGAGACCCGTAGCCTCGCGTACAAGTACGTGCGCGACGAGCTCTTGAACCTGCTGGACCGGAAAGAAGCGAGTGCAAAGAAGATCGCGATGCAGTACGACATTCTGCGAAACCCCGACATCAAGGTACGAACAACAATAAACTACCAGGTAGAGAAATTGGTTCCCATTACTTCTTATGCTAACCATGATGATCACAATGTGTCTTGATCTTATGTAGCACATCAGCTCGATCAAGCGGTTCACGGAAGCCTCGGGACTCGTTGTGCTGAACCACCTCATCTCGACGTACCTGTCGGAGCACGAATACAAGCCTCGTGACGCAGACGTGTTGTTGCTGTTAAAGGTACGTTTTGGGAAGTACCCTCATCCACATCATACGGATTACTGGATCCCGAGAGAGCTGACTGTTGTATCTCCTTGTCTCTTTATTACTTTCAATAGGTCGTTGCGATGCTTCCCATTCCTGCGAGAAAGCACGTGGCGGACTCGAAAATCGCGCTGACGATCGGCAAACTCGCCAAACCCCGATCGCTGGAGATGTACTCAAAGCTCCCTGTGTGCATCACGCATCTCGCCAAGTGGATTAAACGGAGATGGACTGAGCATTTCAGCAAACAGGAGAACCAACAGAAGAGCACCCAGAGATCCGCCGCGTCTTCTGCGAGCAGCGCCAACTCCGGTCAGCGTCTTGCCACTCGAACAGCTCCGCCAGGGAGTAGTGGGAATGCAACTGCGGATCAGCGCAGCTCGAATCCAATCGATGTCTCGGATCGACTGGTGGACACGCAGCCGATCCCGCGGCTTGCGAGTCGTCCCGCGCTGGCCGGTGTCTCGGAAGCTGCTCCCAGACCGACGACTGACGTCATGGGCAACCCGATCGCCGCGCGATCCAACAATCTAAGTCTCCCGCTCTCGAGTGGCGGCACGGGCGCTGGTCGCAAGTCAAGTCTGAAACCTGACTGGATGCGACAGCAAGAGAACCTGCGGCGCACGCGGTTCACGAGCGAAGGCAGTCAGGACAGCACTGCCGAGTACAACCACTACAAGCGCGTTCGTCGCACGGGTCCTGCTGGGTCGAGCTCAAGCGCGCAGCCACTGGCGAGCGGCAGCACTAGCGACAGTTTTGCCGGCACCTCTTCCTCGTCGTCAGTGAATCCGTACTCGTACTCAACGGAGAACGAGCAGCTCGAGTCTGCCGGCGGCGCGCGCGGCACGTTTGGACGGAACCAGAAGCTCTCGTTCGGATCACGCTGGAGCGTCGTCGAGTTTCACCGCGACGCGCCGCCCAGCTCCGTGCGGCCGTCGAACCGGTTCTACCACCACAGCCAACCCACGCAGCGTCATGCACGTCCACGATCGATCCTGCGTCGACAGAGCAAGTATCAGGGCAATCTGGACTTGATCAGGTAGATTTCTGAACATCGATTCAAATGCACCTGGTTTGGAGAAGTGAAGAATGACGAGACGCGATAATGACGTGAAGCTGCGGGATCAGGTGCTAAAGGTGCAGGGTCACTCTTAGAGAAAGTAGGCAAGTAAGTAGCTAGGGAGTGGCGGTGTTCGTTTTTGTCGTCTATTTAATGAAATAATACCGAACTGTCACTCACTTTCCACCCTCATTGACCCCTCTGAGCTTGAGTTTTAGTTGCCAGGACGCGTGAGCTCCCACGAGAGCTGCAAGTATCCCACCACATCCTGATCAAAACACACAGAGAAGAGACGAGATTAGTTGGTCATCATAAGACAACAACTCCCAGCAAAGTGAAAATTGGCATCCTCCCATACCTGCACAAACTGCTGTCGAAGATCCACCGGGAGGTTCACATAGCGCACGTATTCACTCATCGACGCCTCGATCTTGCTCAGCTTGTTCACTTTCGCCTTCCACGTTTCGTTCAGGTCGATGCGCCGCTCGAAGTCGCGATAGTAGTCCACGAGCGTGATCACCTGCTCTGCGCATCCGCTGATCCCGTCGCCGTACTTGGTGCGCAATGAATGCAAATGCGCTTGCTGGCGCTCAAACAAGCTCGGCTCACTGTCAGCGTCGGGCTTTGCTTCGGACTTGGATCCTGTTGTATCTTCTTTGTCTGTTGTTTTCGACTCTGCTGGGACACTTTGCGCATCTGACCGAGCAGCATCAGCTGCAGCGGCAGCAGTCTCACGAATTTCCTTCATTTTCTCCACCAATAGTTTGATTCTGTCCAGAGATGTGCGGATGTCTTCCACTTGGCGACCGCTTCCAAAGAGCATGACCGAAGGACGAGAAGCGAGAGGAGCTTCCTCTTTTACTAGCATCTGCTGCTCTTCTTGCGCCACGTGCGCCTGTGGCTCTCCTACTCCAGAATCACTGTTGTGGGCTTCCGGCTTTTCAACCGCGTCTGTCTCCTCGACATGACCAGTGGAGGCTCCCTGTGGCGCCTCGGGTGATGCTGACTCCGTCACTGGAACGGCGCTGACCAGAGCTTTAGGAGGAGACGGAAGAAGAATTTCCTGCTTGACAGGCTGCTGCTGCTCCTCATGTTGCACCTGCGCCTGCGACTCTGCCATCACAATATCGCACTCTGCTTCCGACTTCACAACCTTGTCTTCGAGATGCTCACTGGAAGCAACGTGTGGTGGTACGTCCGATGGTGTTTGCTCCGCGGCTGAGATGGTAACCAGATTTCCAAATCCTGAAAATGGCTTGACGTCTGCTGCGACCTCTTGTCGTTGGTCAATCGCTTGTGACGAATCGACCACCAGCACAGGAGATTTTTCACAGATATTGTCTTCCACAACAGCGTCGGAAGACAATGCTGCGATGTCCTCGCACTTCACATCTAGAGGAAGAACAGGAGACGAAGCTTCTGATACTGATGCTGACACATCATGGCAGCTTGACTGCAGTACAGGTTCGTTTTCTGCTTCTTTGCTGCCGCTATCAGTCGAAGGCTTGACAAGATGGCCGTCTTCTTCTGCTGACTTCGAGGCAGAATCCAAATCCATTGGTTCGTCAGAAAAAACGATGATCTGCTCCTGCGCATGAGCAACGCCAGTTCCGTCGCAAATCTCCTTGTCGGTATCAGCAGCGTCTTCAACAGGTGATGTCAGTGGCTTGGATGGGTTTTGTAGGACATCTCCGCCGTCTATCTCCACGGAAACAGATTCTTCGACAGCGGGGTTTGATGGCGACAAACCTTGCAAAGTTTTTTCGTTTACATTTTCAGGAGACGGTGTCTGTGTCGAATCTTCGCCGTCAATCTCCATAGTGACCGAAATGGCTTCGGTATTCAGTTTTGATTGTGATGAATCTTCACACGTTTTGCTGTCTGCTAGCCCGGATTCATCGTTTCTTTGCTTGTGGTCTTTAATTGTGCTCTGAGAAGGTAGCTCTTTGGCATCCCGGACAGGTGTCGGCGGGATATCCAAATGATCAGAGGACTCAATTGCCTTGCCTTCAATTGTCACTTGAGCGGGCAATTCTTCTTTGACATCCTGGAAAAGGCTTGGTACAAAAGAAATTGCCTCCAACTTGCGTGCTTCTTGGTCCGAAGGAGTCATATTCTTCTCGTCGTTCTTGCTGAATTGCAGATACACGTAATTGGCTTCGCTCGGGGTGACTACCACATTGGTAAAAGAGCTCTCTTCTTTTATCTTCGCTTGCAGAACATCGCTCTCCTTCTCAGTACCAGCTATCGTGACCCCACTCGCTGAGCCGAACGCACCGTAGACTGCGATCTGCGTCGCGACTGCGCCGCTCTGCGAGTTGTGTGGCGAGCGATCATCTCTTGTGGATGCAGAATTGAAAAACGTTGTACTCTTCTTCTGCGTTTGCACTGGCTTCCGACCTCGCCGACGCCCGCCAGAGGTGCCATTGTTGCTGTCAAGAACAAACGAAGGTGGAGTCAACGAGATCGCCTCAGCTGATTCGATCTCTTTTGGTTTTGCTTCGGCATCGACTTCTTCATCATCAACAAGATCGATCGTCACTGGCCGAGTGTCCACCACCAAGTCTGCAGTTGTGTCAGGTAGCAGCTGATTTCTTCTCGACCGTCGCTTGGCTGTAGTATCGGATGAGGTGGACCGCTTCTTGTGCTCGGTCCCTTTTTTCACCTTCTGAACCTCCTTCTGGCGCCGCGTAGCTTCTGGGGGCTCAACGCTCTTGTCCACTTCGATAACTGGTGGATCAGCTCCCGCATTTGCTTCTACAACGCTTGATCTTTCCTCGACTACCGCAACAGCTTCTGGCTCAATTTTGTGCACAACTGCCACGTCGCCTTGACTTTTTAGCTCAGCTTCAGGCTCATCACCACCAGGTTTAGACACTTCAGCGGCAATGGCTTTAGTGGGCTGAGCAACTTGAGGATCGGGAGTTGAATTGGATGCTTCAGGATCTGCAGAAGCTGTAGTTCTATCACCGTCGGCACCGTCAACTTCGATCACTGCTGGAGATGCAGCGGGCTGACTTTTCACAGGACTCTCGATGCCGTCGCCAGTCAAATCAATCCTGCCTCCGTCGTCTTCAACGCTTTTGATCAGATCCGTCTTGCGCTTTCTTCCGCGTTTCCCCTTGATTTTCTTCACGGGATTTTCCTCTTTCACGGGTAAATCGGAACTGAGCTTTCTCTTCCTTGACTGAGTATCCTTCTTACTGGAAGGTGCGACAGAGTCGATGCCTGCGAAGGCCAAAGTCATACCTTCATCGTCTTTCGGCAAGTCTACGCTCTTCAGTCCAGCCGCAGACTGGTTCCCGAAGAACATTTCAAATACCGACGGATACATCGTCAGACTGGAGATTTCTGCGCGTTGCTCCGCACTCAAAACGGCTCGGTAGTGTCGTCTTGTTGGTACGAGCTCGTACGGCATGAAAATCTCCCGTCTCGCCCCGCCGCTTACTTTCTCGCCGCGCGTGTGGAAGTATCGAAACAGACTCACTGGAGTATCGCGCTTTGTGTCGTACGTGCCCACGATCAACCCAACGAACGGCTCCGATATTTCAACCACAGACTCTTGCTCCTCGGTTTGTCGCTCCGTGCGGCGCTGGAAAAGTTGCTGGTAGCTCGTCTGGTTCTCAATATCTCGAATGGACGGATCCGGTACAAACGCCGGGTGGGAGTGATACCACCCGACGACCTCCAACTGCGCGTTCTGGATGATCTCACGCAGCTCAATCTCACTCCCTGGGTCCATCTCTACGTCAGTAGATCCATCGTCTCCATCGATCATCAACGACCGGCACGGGAACGCTGCTTGGATGTACAGGGTCTTCGTGTCTTCGTCCCATCGCCCACCAAGAAAGCCAATGATCTCACACGTCGCCAAATGGGCGTGCAAATCACACACAAACACCGCATCTGGGTGGACTTGGATCTTGAAAGGTGGCTCCAGACTGCTGCTTCCCCGACTTCGACTGTTCAGGTTCTCAAGATCGTCTTTCGATCGATACGACTCGCATTGCACCATCGTGTGTGGGTCCAGGTTGCCTGTCATCAAGTTCTGTCGGATGTGCGATTGCTGGACAGAGCGCATCTGGCGTTTCCCGAGCGGACGATCTCGCGCAGAGCTGACAAGCTCGTCTTCATCTTCTTGCTTCTCGATGACCACCTCTTCGTTGCTCGTAAACAGCTTTTCATCCCACACGAAATCTTGCTTGTACACGAGGGTCTTCTTTGCATCCCCGGATGACGAATCCTGCTTCTCGTCAACATGGGTCGTCCAGATCTGCGACAGTGGCGTGCTCGACTGGATCGGAGTACTGTCACCTGCGCTGGTATCATCTTTGGTCTGATTCGGATTTTCGATGAACTCTACATCACCGTCGTCGTCATCGTCGTCTGCACCATTGCTCACCTCCGGTGATGTCTTTTTCTTCTTTGCCGATACCTTTTTACCTGGAGCCGCACTGTTTTTGCTCTCGGACTTGAATTGTTGCCGATACTCCTTTGTTCGTTTATCAACACGATAGATGACATCCGCCTCTGCCAGTTTCTTACTACTTACAGATCGCGACACGTCGATTGCTTCATCGTGTACTGCCTTGCTCGACGCTTTCTTTTGGGGAAGAGAATCCTTCGCCTGTGCAGCAGCATGACTAATCTCAGTGACAGGGATCGCTTTCGACGCCAGCTTCTTGCGACCCTTTCCCGACACTTTCCGGTCCGCTTCGTCGTCGTAAATTACAGTGACACCGTTCTGTCGGGAAGCAAGCTGCTTCGACTTTTTCGCAGTTTGTTTGGTGTTGGTTGTCTGATCAGAGAAGTCCGCATCAAGTTTTCGTGGCGTCTTGCCCCGCGACTTCAGTTTTGCTGGCAGCACCGGTTTCTCAATCTCAAAATCCGCGTCATCGTCGTCATCGTGCTCGGAGCTCTCGTACTCGTCTTCCCAATCGGAATCACCAGCACGCGCACCGCTGGACTGCCTCTTCGGCTGGATCTTGGGCTCCACGCGCCGCCGCTTCTCCTGCGGAGGCGTGTTGAACAGCGCAAGTTCTTCTTCCGTGTGTTCGTTGCTCTAACGAGATGCAAGTCATGGGGTCAGCAACACATTTCGGCACAGATTAGACTTGTTTCACCTTGAACGACGACAACACACACACACGATGATTGCATCACGTACCAGATGAAGCAGCTTGATCGCTCTGTACAGTGCCTGTTTAAAGCCCGGTGTCTTCCCTCTCTTATGCGACGGCTTAAAATTCGCATTGTAGTTGCTCGTGAATGGCTGGATCTGGGTGGTCATGTTCGCGGCGAACCAGTCGCCTTTGTCCAGAAACATCACGAGACAAAAGCGGTCGGTTACTGTGCGCACTTCCTGCTTGCCGTGGATGGTCACAGTGACCTCTCGCTGCTCCGGAGGGTTGATCTCCAGTAGCACTTTCGGCAACGGAAGCTCGGCCTCCTTCACGACGTCCCAGTCCAGAAACACGATGCCCGGCCACCACGGAAAGCCCGCCATCCTCGACCACACCACGTCCCAGTTCTTGTACTGCACCTGCACCAGTGAAAGCGCCGCCGCGTGTACAGCCGCCTCTTCTGGCGTCGCCTTCACGCCCGTCGCGCGCTTTGCCGCCGCCGCCACCATCGCTCGTGTCACTTTCTCTTCTTGGTTGTCGCCGCGCTCTGTTCCAACCCAACGGCCCGTTCCAATTCGACTGCACGGGCTAGCGTCGCAGCAGCCGATCGAGAAGAGCTGTAAATCTGCGCAGTGAGAGGTCTCAACGCACACAATCGACTGCAGGCGCTCGTTCGCTTGAACACGCACACACGCAGACGCTGTCGCTCACTTGTTCACACGTAGAGAACTCTCCTGCGCGCGATCTCGCTCGCCGCCTTTGCTTTGCTTGCTTTTGTTTTGCCAAATGGGTTTTCAAAAATGAAATACTGCCTGCTCGGTAAGTACCGGTTTTGAGTTTGATGTGCCAAATGAAATAGCGGGTTTCACACATTATCAGCATACCGGTATATACTGATTCTACCAATGCAATTACCGATTGTCATGTGGACCACACGCGCATTCAACCAATTGCAAAAGCCCGCGCACGCGCAACAACCAAAACTCAAACAGGAGCAAAGCCAAGCGCACGTGAGAAGCAGCAGCAGCACCGGTAGCAATGGCGAGCGCCGACGCGTTCGAGACGCTCGTGCAGGTGGACGAGGGCGTGCTGGCGACCTCTGCGCCGCTCTCTATCGAGACGCTGGAGCGAGTGCTGCGGCTGGTACGGACCCACGAGCGAGAGTCTATCCATCCGTGTGAGCGTTGGATGTGCCTGCCATCAATGGACTGACAGATAAATGAATGAATGAATGAACGCGTTACTGATGTGGCGATTGCTAGGTGCACGATGGTATGCGCAGTGTGCCGAGTGTGCAGCAGCAGGTGGAGGCGCTGCGCGTCAAGTTCATCGAGAAGAAGTACGTATTGCGTTTTCGTTTGCCTTTTGGTGGTTGCATGTTTGTGGTGCTTGCTCAACGAGACGTTTTTTTCCATCTGGAATGAATAATCGGGTGGCTGATGGATATTCGTGCGCGAAATAACCTAATCGCGACTATGAATGTATGCGCAGGATCGTCGGCTCGGCGTTCGTGATGGACCAGATGCTGACGCTTCTGAAGAAAGAGACCCGCGTGCTCGAGTTCTTCAAATCCAGCATCGTGGCAGGTAGAATCACTTAACTGTTGGTATTGATGTGCATGTGATGGCTTTCGACTTACGTGGCGTAATGGGTTTGCTTTGTCAACAGCCCTGACTGGGCAAGAGCTCCGATCGTTCTTCAGTGGTGTTGAGACGCCATTTGCGAACAATGGTAACGGCGGCAGTGTGAACGCTGGAGACTCGGACGACCCAGAAAGTGCAGACGTCGCTGAAGCCGCAAGACCGAAAACCCGGTCGGGCAGTTTGTCTACGCCAGATGGGAAGCCCACTGGCTCACTGCGCAAGCGTTCGCTGGATATCGGGTCACCGACGCGATCATCTCGAGACGAAAAGAAGATGAAAAGCGAGACGCCGACTCCGAGAACAAATGGCAAGCAGAAGGCACAATCGAACAGAGCGACCGAGGTTCTCGACGATGAGGAAGAGAAAGAGTATGCGAAGCATCCGATTTACACAGTCCCGACGCACTGGGAAGAGCTCTACCACCAGCAGGTGGAGATTATCAACATCAACTCGCCTGGCGCAAGAGAGCGCATCCAGGCGCTGAGATTCGCGGGCACTCCGTTTGTGCTTGAGGGCCACAAAGGGTGGATGAAGTTTAGTGAGGGCTGGGTGAAGCCGAACGGCACACTCGACACGGATGCGTTCTTGCGCGGTATCCATGATGTGAAAGTGCCAGTGATCGAGCGCAACTATGAGGAGTCAAACCCGATCAAGACCCACCTACCGCTGAGCCACTACGTGAAGAACTACTGGGAGCAGGGCAAGGCCGAGTACTACATGCACCAGTGGCAGTTCCCACTCAACCCGAAAGTTGCAAAAGCACTTTGCTACAAGTGCGAAGAACTACCGGTGATTGGTGACAACTTGTTGCTGTACTGGCTCGATGCAGTGCGAGGTGAGTGACTTCGCTAATATCTTCGTGTGCATAGCTCAGTTTACCTGACTTTTCTCGTTTCTTCCGTTCATTCAGGTGACAACCCGCTGCAATACTTCTTCATGGGACAGAGTAGCACCAACAGCCGCATGCACCAAGACCCCGGTGGACTCGATATCACGATCGCGCCAATCGTCGGAACAAAACGAGTATCCATGCTGCACCGCGCTGCGGCGAAGCTCGATTCTGTGCACGAGACGGTGAACTTCCACGACGTTGATCTCAACAAGTCGCCGCTGCTGGCTTTCCTCCCAGCGTGGCAAGTGGACATCAAGCCGGGACAGATCCTGTTCATGCCAGAGGGCACGTTCCACGCATGCGAGAACATCACCGCGTGTCTGTCGTACCACCGCTTCCACGTCGACTCGGTCAACCTGCCAGGTTTCCTCTCGTCGTTCTTGGCGCAGGACTCGCCTTCAATCAACCATGCGGAGATTCTGTGGAACGCCGCTCACGACCTGATGTCGACTCTTGAAGTGAACTACCACGCGAACGGACAGGGCATCGACGACCAAGTCTCGACGCTACGGAAGCTTGATGCGCTGCGTGCGCTACGCCACGTGGCATGCGTGCTCTCGCTGGAGGACGTCGTCCCAACGGAGGATTCCTGGGACTGGACAAAGCTGCTTGAAGACATCGACTACTTGCTCGGCCGCATCGATGTGCGCTCCATGCAGCGCGCGAAGAAGAACAGCGGCCACCCCGCGCTTGCCTCCGGCAACGCTGCAACTGTGGTTTCAGCACCAAACGCTTCCGTAGCTCAAGCTGCGGCGAAGAAGATTTCTGCACTGTCGGCTGCCACACACTGGGACCAGCTGGCGTTAAAAGTTGGGCACATCATCGGCGTGCAGGTGTTTGAGAAACGCAACCGCGCCGAGGTGCTACGCATTGAGCTCAACATGGAGCTCGTACAGGTGCACTACGTCGACTGGGGGAGCATCTACGACGAGTTCTTACCGGTCAGCGCGTTGTATCGCTCAGGAGGACGGTCGTCGAAGAAAGTGCGGTACACGAAAGCGCCGGCTGTGCACGAGCAAGTCTGGGCTGTCTGGGGGAGCACAGGGCAGTTCTACAACGCGGTCGTGCTCAAGGTGGTACACACGAACGCGTGCCTGGTGCACTATCTCAAATACGAGAAGGACTGGGACCAATGGATCTTACCGGGCAACATTTTCAAGAACTACAGCTTGAAAGATGCCGCTAGCAGCAGCTCTGCGTGATTGTCGTGTTGTGTAGGGATACGGCTGCTGATTCGGGGGACTCGCTTGCAAGGAAAGTTGTCTGACAATGTGAAGAAAGCAGACGCAAGTTGTACGCACCGACCATCGTTTTGTGATACTTATCCAAATAAAAAAGGGAATTCCAACCATCTCCACGCCAACAAACTACACGCTACTACTGACCCTTCTCTGTCTTCACCACGTACGTCCATCATGACCCAGCGCTCAGATTGCTTGCGATGGTGGCGGGATCGGTATCCAGTTCTTCACCATTAACTTTGACTGCTGCAAAGGCTGCAGGCGCGGCGGCCCCGGTCTTGAGCTTCTGCGGCACCACGACTGTGCTCATCTGATGCTGTTGCTGCTGTTGTTGCTGCTGCTGCTGTGGCTGCATCGACAATTTCTGCACTCGAGGTCCTCGCTTCTTCAGTGGACCGCTCGAGTCCTTTGTGATGATCACCTTGGGGTGGTGCTGCTGCTGAAGCTGGCTGGGATGAGAGCTCGGCTTTGGCGCGAGATCTGCCAGCAGCGGCGCGGCGTCCTTGAGGCCAAAGTTCGCGAGGTCGTCCTCAGCGCTGCCCGGGTGCTGCATCGAGATCGCCGAGAACGACGGCAGCTCGTGCTTGACCGGGTACTTGTCCACGAGCCCGAGCGCGTAGAACGGGTGGCGGCTGAGGTCGTAGACGTGGTAGCAGCGCACGGCGTGTTTCTCGTCGATGGCCGCGAGCTCCGTGAGCACGTCGCCCGAGTCCGGGAGCCAGTAGATCGGGTTCGCCGGCATGTACCAGAGCGCCGGGTCGCACCAGATGTCGTCCGGCAGGATGCCCGCCTCGATCATCTGGATCGACTGCGCGTAGACCTTGCGCCAGGCCGTGACCGCGTGCTTGGCGCGGCGCTTGCGCGTCTGGCGGTACTTCTCCCAGGCCGCGCCGGTGCACACGCTTTCGCTCATCGGGAGCCAGTGGAGCCGCTCCCAGAGCTCGCGTCGCCACACAAACTGGATCTTGAGCGTCGTGACGAACCACGTCTTGGCACGGTCGTCCAGCTCTCGGTAGTTGATCACGTGCGAGTAGAGCGGCCGGCGTTTGTACATCTCGTTCCACGGGGTCTGCTTGTCCAGGTCCTCCAGCACGCTCAGCTCCAGGAACCGCGAGCTGTGCTTCATCTCCGTGATGTTGCGCCGCTCAGCGGGCCACACCAGATTCTGCTTGATTACGAGACTGCTCTCTTCAGCGACGACCTTCCTCTTCTTTGTCGCTGGCTCGCTATGCGGTGCAGGTGCCGCAAGCTCGCCGCCTTGGCTCTCATGGGCTCCATCTGAAGGAGACGGCAAGGGTGACGGCGCTCGCGCGGGCTTCTTCATCCTCGGTTTTTTTGGCAGGATCTTCTTGAGCTGCTGCTTGCTCTCGTCATCGGGGTCTTGTGCGCGGATGAACGAAGACGAGGACGAGAGGCGTTCTTGCTGTGTGCGTTCAGCCTCCAGCGAGTGACGGATAGGCACAAACTGCTGGCTCGGGGCTCCTGCTGCTGCTGGCTTGGACACTTCGTCGTCTTCCTCGACGTGCGTGAACGTGACTGGCGACAACAACTGCTTTGCCGCCAAGTGGATCTCTTGTTCCTCTTCTTCGGGCGACTGGCGATGGTAGTAGCTACTGTTGTGGATCCCGATGCCGAGGTTACCAAAGTTCCCGCCACTTCTGTTATCGCCGTTATAGGCACCAGAGCTTGGAGCGATGCTGCTGCTGCTGCTGTTGTTCATCATCATCGAAGAAGAACCGCTGTTGTTGTTGCCGGAGTTCGTAGGAGTCGTGATGGTGTTCACGTTGACGCTGTACGACCCATCGGCACGCGTCGAGGAGGACGACGCGGCAGGCGAAGAGCTCGGGATCGACGTCTGCACTTCCTCAATCGTCAGCAGCACCACACTCTCGTTCATCTGCTGACTCTGCTGCTGCTGCTGCTGAAAGCCGTCGCTTTGCTGCGTCTGGAACTCAAAGAGCGCGTCCAGCAGCAACGACATGTCGCCTCGACACGCAAACTTTCGCTTCAGAAAGTTCACAAACCCGTCGGCGTCAAACAGCGACGACGCCGACGATTGGGACTGGCTCCCGTTGTTCGAGTTGGACCCGACGCCACCGATCGACGAGCCGCTCACGGTGGTCGTCGCGATCGCGTTCGCGCTGATGAGTGCGGCCTTGTGGCGCCTCACCTCGGACTCGGCCGACGACGTGGCGCGCTGGGCCTGGCGCAAGCGGGTTCTGAGCACCACGATCATGTCGCTCAGCCCTTCCTGCTCGCGCTCGAGCATGTCCAAGCGCTCGCGTGCTGCGCCCGTGGATCCGTACCGGTCAGCGAGCTGCGCGGCGTCCTGCAGCGCCTGCGCGACGACTGCGAGCGTTGTACCCGCTGACTGGTGCGCGGCGGGGGTGGCCATGAGACTCGAGCCACCAGCGGCGTCGCCGCTGCGGGGGTTGCTTGGCGCAGACATGTCCTCACTCAGCACGTGGCTCGGGGGCTCAGGGACCGCGCGGGGGAGGGTGCGGGGCGTTGGGCGAAGGGCTTCGAGGCGTCGCTCCGTGGCGCGGAGGGGGTCTTCTGGAGAGCTCCGAGCTTTTTTTTCTTTGGCTGGGGATGCGGGACCCACACAACACACACAACACACAGTTCCAAAGCACGCTTTGCACTGAGGGAAGAAAGAGTTCTGACTGGGAAGAGGTGCACAGATTAAACATTAAGAGGGTATGGGGTTATTATGGACTTTGACTTCTAAAACGTAGACCTTGTAATAGAAAGTGTATGGGATGGATATCAAGATGCGTTGGAGTAAAATTGACACGGTTGGGGGTTATTTAGAGTGTTCGATTGCGAAAAAGAAGAGTCGTCGGGATGGATCGAGACTGTACCCAGAAAGTGACCAGACTGGACTGAGAGCTACAGCTCGGGCGTGTCGAGCATGATGCCTGTAGTCGCTGCAGTGGTCTCCTCGATCCCCATTGGCGATGCTGCTGCTTTGGGCGCATTGAGTTGCTGCTGCTCGTCGTCTTCTGCACGGCGCTGCATGCTGAATGCGCCAGAGAAGCTCAGGATCGTCCTCCTTTCGGGCTTCGTCTCGGGAGTCAGCGTCTGGTTCTGCTTGCTTGTGCGCCACGTGCGGCGCGCGTTGTGCTTTTCCAAGAGAGCGACCAGCAGCCTGTTCTGGTCGAGATCGACCGTCGATTCACTCACGTCCGGCGCAGCTACTGTAACCTGCTCTGCGCAGGTCAGCGGCATCTCGTCGTTCTGCGGATATAGTGGAGCAAAGCACGAAATAACAGACAGACCAGCATTCAGCGAATTGGTTGACAGCTTTTTCTTTTAGGCTGTGGCTCACCATTGCAATTGCGTTGACGTCGGCGCCGTAGATGATCAGCAAATAGGCGATCGCATAGAGGTTCTTCAGACACGCGACGTGCAGTGTAGTGAAGAGGTCGCTTTTCCGCTGCAACGAGAGATGAGATGGGGTGGACGCAATTAGCTCTCTTCAAATGCGAAACAGGAATAGCTCAGACACCACTCAGCGCTCGCTCTTACCTGCCAGTTCACGTCAACGCCAGCTTCCATGAGGAAGCGCACGAGCGGCTGCGCCGCCTCTGCGCTTTGCTCGTCTGTGATCTCGTCGATGACACTGTGCAGGATGTCCCGCATACCGACCTGCTCCACCTCGAACCCATGCGCGAGCATAAAGCGTAGGATATCCAGACGATTGCAAGCGCACGCCGCGCGAAACATGCGCACAGCGTAAAAGAGTAGCACGTGGTCCTGCAATCAAATGAGAGCATCAGACACCACAGACATGAGCCCATGCATGATACGCAGCAATGCAATAACATAGAAAGTGTCCACCCACCTCCTGCATGTGGCCCAGCGCGCATTGGATCGCGCGCAGGTTGCCCTGCTGCGCGTACTCGACCAGGAGCTTCCCGTTCGCGACGACGTTGGCCGCAGACTCGGGGTCGCGCGCGCGCATGCGCTCCAGCAGCTTCACCTCGTCCATCGGGCTGCCCACACATCGGAACGCCATCGTCTCGCTCTGAAGATCGGTCGGTCTATCTCAATCTATCACACTCGGTTTGTATGGACGCACTGACAATGGATCGCGGCCACCTCATTCCCCAGCTCGTCACCCATCGGGATGGTCCACAAATCCGAACCGCGACCTTTCAGATATCGGGTGGATACCCTCGTTAAAGTGACTCAATAGTGACATTTCCTGGGAGTAAAAATTTAACTTAACATTCATGATTTTCAAATTTTTTCATCATATTTTATGAATACAGCTTCGGGTGCAATTTGTTCCTTAACAAGCGACAACAGAGGAGGATGGCGGCCGTGCTCTCGCTCAACGGCAAGCCGCAGGTGACGCTGCGCGTGCAGGCGGAGAACCACCCACAGCAGTTCGTGGAAGAGCAGTACCAGCTGAGCGGCGCGGCGGTCACCGTGGGACCTGCCACGCAGCAGATCATGCAGGTGCTTGGCGCGCTCACGCGCATCAAGATCTCGGACGGCCGCATCGTCGTCGGACGGCTCCACTGCTTTGACAAGCACCAGAACGTGATCCTCACGGACGCGCGCGAGTTCCCGCCGCTCTTTGGACCGGAGAAGCCTGCCAGCAGCAGCAAGCAGCACAAGCAGCACCACAGCGCGAGCGAGGGGCACCACCAGCACCAGCTGTCGGCGCAGGAAGAGGACGCGGCGTTTGACAAGCACAAGAGTGAGACCACGAGCCGCTCGCTCGGCATGACGCTCGTGCCGGGCAAGCACATCGTGTACATCAAGGTACAGCAGGCAAGCACATAAAACAAATACATTTAGCGCATATACGCACACACACATTATTACTACCTGCTGCTAGTCCCTTAATGACACGGCGAGGTCTTTGATCACTTTCTCGTCGATGATCGCGTCGACGTTCGAGACCATCTCCTCCACGAGCTCCCGACTCAGCTCTTTCTCACTCTCAGTAGCGCTCTCTGTATTGGCTTTGGGCTCGTCAGCTTTCGTGCTGTTACCAGGCCGAGGCGACGCGCGACGCGGGCGGAGGATGTACTCTGCGAAGAGCTTGGACAGCAGCGCGGCGTCCATGCCGTTCTCGGACGCGTACAGGTTCACTTCGTTCAAATGGGAGAGCATACATGCGAGCATCGCACTATAATAGAAAACAATACACACACACAGGGGGGTTAGTGGCGCAAGTTACACAGTCGCCAAGAGCTACGGAACACACGAACACAGCACACAATCAGACACGTACAAGTTGCGAGCTGGCAGCGCGTCGATGAGCGCTCGGAGGTCCCGCTTGAGCCCGAACGGCGCGGCTTTCGCGCTCCTCGCGAGCGCCTGGAAGTCCGCAAACATCTCGAACGGCACGACCGGCGCCTCGAGCTGCTTGAGCCAGAGCTTCACGACGCCCCCGGCGGTCACCGGGTCCAGAACGGCTTCCAGCTCCTCCATCGACGGCTTGCGAGACGGATTCGTGGAGAACTGATTCAGGAACTTGAGACTCGTCTACGCAACACCCACAAAGAGGTCAAAACTGTGAGCCACTACAGTGTACTTTAAACCAATGATTAACATACTCAGACACCGTTCTTACCTTTAGTTTCGCTTGGTCGGGCTCTTCCTGGTAGAACAGCGCGGTCTCGATGCCCGGCGTGGACTCAAAGATGTAATGGATCGCGTACTTGACGGGCTTGGGCACGTTGTCGCCCGCGCTGAGCAGCACGAGCGCCTCGCTCTCCAGGGCGCTCGAGCGCCGTCCTCTCACGATCGCCTTAGACGACGGCACGCGCTTGAGCTTCGAGCCGCCGCTCCCCGGTGCCGAGTTTGGCGCCATGTCGGGTCGTGGACTGTTGGCGCTGCGCACCAGGAGCGAGTCGAGCGTGTTGACCCACGTGACGGTCGTCTGCGGTGAGTCAGCCATGAGGCTGTACACGCGAGACGAGCGCGGCGTCGACGTGCAGTCCTGCTGCTTGGCTTCGTCCACACTGTTGGTGCTGTTCGGATTGTTGCTGTTCTCTTCATCGGATGAGACGTAGTCGTCCGCGTAGTGCGTGCCCCAGCTGTTGCGGCACGTGATGTCGAAGCGGCAGCCGCGGTACTTTGGGTGGCTCGGCTTGCCGATCCGCTGGATGAGCCGCAGCGAGATCGAGCCGATCTCGCCCAGCGGGATCGGCCCCCACGCAGACTGCACCACGTCGGCGTAGTAGCGCACCTCGTTTGTCTTCGCGTAGAGCACAAAGTACCGCGAGTTCCACTTCTTCATGCCCTTCATACCGCGCCGCTGCTTCTGACGCAGCCAGCCCTCGAGGACCACGCCGCTCCCAGGTGTGCCTAGGAACGGCCCCGAGAGCTTGCGCTGACCCGGGCTCAGCACTTCGCTGCCGCTCGTAGGGCCAGCGCCAGCACTGCCACCACCACTGGCTGCGACTGCGGCCGCTGCAGTCTCGTAGGCGCGGCGAGCAGCTGCCTCCTGAGACGAGCCCAGCGGCCGAGGCAACCCTGCGAGCTCGGATCCGTTGGGCGACTGCTTCAGTCGACTGGTTCGGCGGTTGATAAGTGGCCCCGACGGCTCGGAGACGAGTCCTGGTTTCGTGTGGTTGACAGAGTTGGTTCGGCTGCCCTTGCTGTTCGTGAGTGGCGAGATCACGTCACTGGTCATTGACTGGCGCTTCCCACTGTTTGCTGCAGGGGTTTGCTGGTGGTCACCATTTGGGGTCGCTTTTCTGTTGGACGCCACCCCCGGATCCATTGATCTCTTGCGATCACTCGTTGCTGGCGAAGCCGATACATCGGACGAAGGCGAGAGCATCGCACTCGAATTCGACTTGTGTCGGCCACTTGTGGTAGGATCTCCATTGCCGTCTATCGTTGGGGACTCGATGCTCTTGTGACGCGAGCTGAAGGGCGAAAAGGTCTTGGCGACGAGTTTCTGGAAGCCCGTCTTCTTCTTCGCCTGTGGGTCCAGACCACCGCCACGGGGCGTCTCCGATTCCGACGCGGAGGTGGGTGATACCACTTGAGCTGCAGCAGAAGAGGAAGGAGTTGTCACTGCTTTTCTAGCTGGGGACCCCAACTGAGCACCGAGCTTCTTGAGTTTTCGCTTAGTCTTGGGCTTGCCCTCGTCAGCATCAGCTGCTGGGGATGGGAATGGTCCGTCTTCTTTACGCGTCACCATGGAGCCAGAAATGAACTTTTCGAGGTCCGAGTCGTCGTCTTCAATGCTATGCACGGCTTCCACTTCTTCGTTTTCGTCTTCCTCGTTGTTACCGTCTTTGCGCTTCTCCTCCTGGTTTTTGTTGCGGAGAGACCGCTTTTGCTTCTGCTTCTGCTTCTGTGCGCTCTTCGCGCCATTCGCTTTCGACGCAGAGCCTTTGTCGTCCCTTCTTTCTCCTCCTCCTTCTTCATCGTCATCATTCTCCGAGTCGCTGTACCATTTCCGGCTCCCAGACTTTTTCAACCCGCGCGAATTGCGTGACTGACTTTGATTCTGCGTCTGGCTATTCGCGACTGGCGGCGGTGACGACTTCGCGGGCAGCTGCCGGATCTTCGCGCCGCTACCGCTGGTCTCACGCGTCGAGCGCATCTTGCTGTTGTTGCTTCTCTCTGCGCGCTCAGATCCTTCCGACGAGCCCAAGGACAGCGACACATGCGAGCTCTCGCGCCTCGCCTTCTGTCGTGATGATGGAGCTGCTTGCTTCGTGGCCGCCGCACCAGCGCTCTTGTCGTCGCCGTCGACAGAGGAGAGCTCCGAGCTGCTGTCGCTCAGGATCTCGCCTACGCGTTCGTCCGCCTTGATGTTGAAGCTCTTTGGCTGCTGCTGTTGCTGTTGCTCGCCGGCGCCGCCGCGGCGCTGGAACCGCGCGAATGCACTCGCCATTCGCTCGCTTTCGTCTTTTCCAAGATGCAAACCCGAAAAGCTATTCTTCGACGGAATTTGGAGGCAAAGTATTGTATCTAACAATAGTTATTGTACAGCAACGGATTGCCTTTCAAGCTCGAAAATCTCTGCACTCAAGGTTGTTGACCAAGATCTGAAAATATGGCGGATATTTTTGAGTAGTGCAGTACTCCTTAGCGAGCCTGAAAAAAAGATCGCAAAAACTCAGAAGTGTAACTCACTCTCCGCTTCAGATATCAACCTCATCACTGAGACTCCAACGAGTCATACTACACATAGTCTGAGCCAAGTCACCACAGGTTATGGCGCCTTCAGATGCCAGACGATGGTACTGAATCCGTGGTGGTAGGCGAAGATATCCCGACCACTGCTATTTGCCTGTGTTTTCTACCAAGCACGCATGACATTTCCGACTTCATTCGCGCATTCGCCATGTACACAAATGAAAACCATAACCACCGCCACAGCTATTCTGAAATGAGCCTAGGTTACCTTGGTTCTTGCTCCTTCGACGCATGCGGATGAGAAGATGCTGACTGGGTCAGGTATGCCAAGAGCGACTCGCACTTGATCATTCTTCGTGGGCTCAGTGCTGGTGATATGACCAGTTGGATCCTAACATGCAGGGCATCACCAATGCGATGGACTATCCTTGTGCGTGAAGCTACTTTGTAGCGTACCACTGGTGGAAACAGACGCAGTCAATATTCTCCTCCTTGACTCATGCGCGGCGTCGGCCTTGAGTTGAACACACAGTAAATGAGGGTTGCACTCAATATGATGGATGCACCAGTGTCATTTCACGGGCCACATTTGCGGAGGACTATCATCCCTCGGGGCACTTCAAAGCAGCTCAAGCTGACTTCTGACTACTTCCTTCTGACTACTTCCGGCGCTCTCGTCAGTCGATCAATCAAATAAGAGCTCTTCGTACGTACGGATGCTCAGCGATTGCAGTCTGCTTCGTGGAAGCCACCAAACAAACAAGATCTTACGAGAAAAATACAGCCGTCGTCTTGCGACTGTCGATCTTCAGAGGTCAGATTGTAGTTTGCAAAACTCAAAATTTGAGTGAGCTTTCCAGTTCTCCTTGCTGAGCTCCCCACAAAGATCGCTTCAAGAGGTCGCCTTTCGACCATCACTCCGGTTTTGCGTGTCAAAAATGAATGTTCCGCGCACGTTCTCATACTGTTTGGTGTGGCCCACTTTCGATGCACGAAACAATCCAAAGTTCAGCCTGTGCTGAAGGGCTTTCATCATCCCAAGCACACGTGATCTAGCAGAACCAGCAGCAGAATGTCGTAGCACTGTAGCAGTGCTACGACATTCTAGCTGCTGGTTCTGCTGGCGCAACGAGAACTTGATGAAGGGTGCAACAACCAGAAAGGAAAGCAATTCCAGGAACATCGATCGTGAACCCGCCAATAAGAGGACGCACAAATAAATCCAAGTCGTTTCATTGGCTACAAATATTTTAGAAAAAAGCCGCACTTTCCATTTCATGACTATAAAAGTACGATTTCAAACCGGCTTCAAAACCCATATTTGCTCACTCAAATATATCGAATGATGCTACTATCAAATCTATTCTCGCTCTTTCATTCGAAAATCAGGGTGGGACAAGAGAAAGGTCGCACGCAATCACTCCTGCTTTGTTTTGAAGAGCTCTTCACACACATGGGACAGTGTGTGTGGATGGCGGAATTCAATAGATCCACTCACTCACCCTTCCTTCTTCGACCTGTGGAACACAGCAAGGGAAACCAACGAACGCGCTCTCTTCATAAAGCAACACCCTCCGAACCCCCTCGCGCGCACAAGACCTCTACATCATCCACAGAGAGATCGCCAGCCATGCCCAAGAGCGAGGCGTCGTCGCTGCTGGGCGACTACCACCGCATCGGCGGCGCGCTGTCGCCGCCCAGCTCCTACGGCTCGAGCGACCTGGCCACGCCGCGCTCGCCCTTCGACACGGGCTTCCCGATGATGTTCAACTCGCCCGTGCCGTCGCCGAGGCCGCACCGCCTCTCGTTCGCGTTCGCGAAGGACGACCCGAGTCACAACCGCCACGTGTTCCTCACGCTGCTCATGTCGGTACTCGGCGCGGGCATGCTCACGGTGCCGTACACGTTTCTATTAACGCCGTCGTGGGCCGCCGTGCTCGGCATCATCTTTGTCGGCTTCTCGATGGCGTTCTCCGCGACCGCGCTGCTCAACACGCACGTCGCGCTCTCGCAGGACCAAGAGGCGGCGCTGCACATCGGTGCGGGCAAGCGCTTCACGTCGTTCCAGTCGATTGCAGTCATCGCCGGCGGGGACATCTTCGGGTACGTCGTGTCGGTGGTCACGGCGATCGGCATCTACGGCGGCTGCGTGGGCTCGATCCGCATCATCCGCGACATCTCGCCGTTCCTGATCGCAGAGCTCTACGCGGTGGTCGCCAAGTCCGGTGAGCCGCGACTGGATCCAACCGCGAGTGTGCAATGGTCCGACTATTTCCTGTGCGGGACGTTCTTCGTGATCGTGTTCCCGCTGTGTCTGCTGAAGAACCTCTCGGGCCTGCGCCTATCGAGCTACTTGGGGTTCGCGTTCTCGCTCTACGTCGTCGTCGCGGTCATCTACCGATCGTCCCACGCGCTCGACACGACCGGCAGCTCAGCATCGGGCTCCTCTGGAAGCAACGACACTGCTGCTGCTATTGGTGCAAATGCGACTGGAGAAGCGTTAATGGACTCTGTTCATGCCGCGTTATCCGCAGCAGTTCACGCCAACGACACACGCCCGGAGCACAGTGGAATTGCCGACACGGTGATCGTCGGCGGCCCGTTCGCACGCTTCTCGCAGTCCGTGTCACTCTTCAACTACGCGTTTATGCTGCACCTGAATCTGCTGCCGCTGTTCATCCAGCTGCGCGGCAGCTTCGCCGAGCCGCTGCAGAAGTCCAGACGCAAGATGAGCGACTACATCCTGGGCGTGACTGTGTTCTGCACATTCCTGTACCTTGTGCTGGGCCTCTTTGCGAAGAAGCTCTTTGGCAGCACGATCCGCGGCAACATCCTGCTCAACCTCGAGAACGACCCGATCATGGAGATCCCGCTCGTCGCCGCGTACCTTACAGCGATCGCGGGCTTCCCGCTGCTATTCCACCCGCTGCGGAGCGTCATCGAAGAGCTCATCTACTCAACGAACGTGAGCGAGATCCCTTTCGCGACGCGTCTGGGCGGCACGAGCTTCCTGCTGCTTTCGCAGCTGCTGCTCGCGATCCTCGTGCCGGGCATCGAGGTCGTGTTCGCGTTCATTGGCGCGACCAGCTGCGTGCTCATCTGCTACCTCTTCCCCGCTGTGATGTACACGCGGCTGTTCCCGTGGCGGCAGGCGCGCGGCGGCAAGCTCTGGGTCGTGGCGCTCTGGGTGCTCGTGGTGATCTTCACGGTCGTCGGCGCCATCGCCACGTGGTTCGTGGTCATCGACATGCGTCGTCACTGAGCTCGAGGGCGACCATGTAATGAAACGAGAAAGAGAGAGAGAGAGAGATACAGACACAGTCACGAAAGCACGCGCGATGATTGTGGCTGTGCTACATACAATTATTAAACTTAAATGCAAGACAATGAATGAATGGATCCGACAAATGCCAGTCAAGCGGTTGTGTTTCGGGGGAGATAGATCGCTGTGCTCACTCCGACCTCGAGAAGAAATTGTCACCACAGCGAGTTCGTGAATCTCCCGACATACAGCAGGATCCATAGGTTTTGCGTGCTTGACCTCTTCGAGATACTCCATTCCGATTTTTATGGAGAAAATGGACAATTTGGTCGATTCTTGCTTACAATGCTCTCATAGCGTTGATGCCCACTCATCCTTATCAATGATCATGTGCCTCTGCTGTGAGTGTCGACCGTTTTCCCACAAGTCATTCCTCGCTATACGCACGCATTTTTTCGTACACCCTTCTTCGCTATAAATCACATGAAGAAACTTGGCTTTTTCAAGATCACCGATCGAGGTCGGTTACTTGATCCATATCCATATATGATAGTGTTGGTGCTGCAGTCTTTGTTTCCAAATCACGTGGACAAATTGGACGATTTCGAGGTAGTTTTTTTCTTCACTTCTCGCACAACCTTATTCCTCGAGTCGTCCTTGCCGTAGAACGCAGTCGACCGCATTGTTTCTGCATCCAGGAATTGGACGACTTTGAGGTGTCCAATTGTAGCAGCCGAGTCCGCGGCCTCCTCAGTACTCTCTTCTGAGCCGTGTGCATGCAGAAACTCGACGACATCGATAGTGCCGCTCACTGCTGCGTAATTCACCGCTCTCGTGCGTGGCGCATCCTTTCGGCTGGTTTTTCAACCGGAGGTTCCCTCTCTTTGCCGAGCTGTTCTTTACCTTTGTGGTGTCGACATCTGCCCCACCACGTTCGAGGATGCCATTCGCTTGTTTCCTGCTCTTTTTCCGGCGGGGCGTGGGTCTTGGGAAAGAAATACTACGGTAGTCGGAATTGCTTTGGCGAATGAAGCGGGTCGACTTTGGAAAGCAGCCCCGTCATTCTCCTTTGGGAACAGAGCTGCTGGATACATTGACTCCACGGGTTTGAGGACGATGACTCGTTGAAAAACTCGAGTATGAGCTGCGCGCATCCGATCAATCATGAAGCTCTCTTGGCGTATATATCACTCGACAGAGTTGACGGAAGTATCCTGGGGGAGAAAGGATATGGCGCTGCCGAACCTGACTTGCTTGATGGTGAGAACTTGCGATGATTCGAGTTCACTCTCTGCTTCTCAACTGAAAAAAGAACGACCTCTCTCTCTAAAGAGCTATTAGACTATGCAATGCTTGGCTCTTTAGCTCTTTTGAAAGCTCACTCAGCCAATCACTCCATTGAAATTGGAATGTGAGGAACAACTTTGGAGGTACTAGACCATCACTCACGAACATTATGCGACGGCGAATGATGGTTGAAAAACGAGCTCGCAGCTATTGGACTACAGTACGTACTGTGCAGTCCCACCGTAGTGATGCACCGAGAAACTCCAGATCACGATTAATGTCGCGGGAGCGCCGCCGGTGTCTGTGCACTCGTTCTCCTCCACGCGGTTGCATCGAGATCTAAGGTCCTGTAATATCCTACTGTACTCTCAGCCGCTATGCAAGCCAAGTTGGCCAACTTTGGCACCACGCGCCAGCAATCGAACAACAAACAACACGATGACGGTTGAAGTAGGCACACGACGATGTATTTCTCCCAATGTGATCTCTGGGAGCCGGAACTACGGCCCTGTCGCTGACATACTCTCGATTGAGGTTCATTCGTGTTGGCTTGGCTCGACAGAGATGCGCTGCCGAACGAAAATCTTCAAGGTACAAATGACACTGTGCTGGCTGAGCTTAAAATCCCTCAATAGTTGATATGACAGGAAATCCCCGCCCAAGCATCTGATGGTGATGAGTGCCCAGAGAAGATCGCGGAGATTGCGGATCGCTGCTTGGCATTTGGACCCTTTGACCACCCCAGCGCATCTGAGCTGGCGTTGCGTGGCGCACGATCATGAAGCAGATGCTGGCGGGTTCCTACGTTTAGGTAGCGTTTTATGAATTCAGACCTGTTTTTCAGCCCTCGCTTGTAGGTTGGGGAAGGGAGTGTTCTGGGAATTAATCACAGCCACACGATGACCTACCCAATCGATTCAACTTCAATGTTGTTGGCTTTGGGTAACTGAATCAGGCTGCTGATTTTCGTCCACTCATCAGCGGCTGAAACACAGTCACAATCGAAGCGGTCCACTTCAGGTGGACACTCAAAGCCGAAAGATGTGTTTAACTCTCTCTTCTTTTTGCAGGTCTCTTGAAGATGGATAGGTCAGCAATGGATTTCTCAAGTCTCAGTTTTGCGCGTTCAGGAAAAATCGATTGATCCCAGGCAATCGCGCACCGGGCACGCCCCAAGACGAAGGGTAAGTGCTGGAGAAAATACCTTCATACAGACCCTGTAGCTACCTTAAGTGCCATGTGCAGCGATGAGTGGTAATGAAAACCTGGAGAATTCTTCCCTTTTTTAAAGACAGTGCTCGTCCGCACTTTATTATTATTCATTGCAGCGCGGGAGCGACCTCAACAATCAGGATCATTGCTGCAGTCTCTTGTCCATTTCGATCCATGTCCGTGCGTATCCGATCGGCCTTCAAATCCTCAAGGCGCCAATCCGTGAAAAGACGCTTGGGGTGGCACCGTATATACATACTAACTCTTCGTTTCTCGTTTCTCTTTTCTCTTGATGTAGTACTGTAAGTAGTAGTTTGGCTGTGTTCTTGGCCTTGGGCTTTAAACCAACTGCTGCGTGGCGGACACCTCCACTTGCGCAGCTTCGAGCGCGACAATGATGTCGGACGCGCTCGGGCGGTTCAGCGGCGAGAGCGAGAGACACAGATCGATCGTGTCCCGCAGACTCTGCGGTGCACGCATGTACTCGCGACGGTTCTCGTGCGGCGCGAGTGTCTCCTGGCGGCGGACGCGCTTCACGATCTCCACGTCCGAGAGTGTGTTGCCAAGTTCCTCCACCAGCGTCTGGAACGGCGACGCGCGCGCGAGGATCTCGCACATGATCACACCGAACGCGTACATGTTGATCTTGCGCGGATCCTGCGGCGCAAGGTGCGTGACGAGCTCTGGCGCCTGCCATGCGATCTCGCCAGCGCCGTACGTCTCGATAGGGAACTCGATCTTGGTCGTGCTCGGGTAGATGTCAAAGAGGTTGAGCTTGCATTCCGATGAGCTGTTCACGAGCACCTTGCCGCTCGACAAGTTGCGCACGTACATGTTGCGCTCGGGGTCGTGCAGGTACGCAAGGCCACGCGCGATGTCCAGACACATGCGAAGCTTCGTCTGGATGTCGAGCTGCCAGTTCGCATCCGCCAGCACGGTCTTCAAGTTGCTCTTGTCCATGAATTCAGCGACGACGGCGAAATCGGTCCCCGCCAGCCACGTCACACCGACCAGCGTCACAACGTTCTCGTGCGAAATCGACGCCAACACCTGCGACTGGTTCATCAAATTCTTCGTGACGTACGCGTCCGACACTTCTGCTTCGACGCGCTTCACGATCACTTTTGAGCCAGCGAACTCGCCCAGCCACAGTCTCCCTGTGCCCAACGATTTCGACAGCGTCACCTCATTCTGCTGCAGACGCAGCGCACGGAGAGACTCGTCGCTCGAGATGAACGACAGCTTTCCGTTGCCCGACGCGTCGTCTTTTCCGATCAGGCCCACGGAATTGTCATCCTGCTGGCTCGACTTCTTCTTGCTGGAGGCAGCCACTCGACGGTACAGGACCGCCGCCAACACCACCACAACCACGGCCACGAGGACGATGACCGCGATCAGCGTCGTGTGGGAAGAGCCGCCACTGCTGCTTGACGCGGCACCGGGAGTTGCGCTGCTCGGGCTTGAAGCCGACGAGTCTGACGATGGAGATAGCGTTGCCGACGTAGCCTCCGTGCATACCTGGTACTTCGCGCCGAGATTTGCCGGCGCAATAGTGTTCGAGTCGCACGCGTTGTCGATGTCAAACGTGGAGTTGTCGAGGTTGATGTTGTGCTTCAAGCTTGTGATAATGTCTGCAGACAGAAACTCCGGAGTGGTTTGGGTAAACTCCACGTTCCTGTGAGTGTTATTAAACAGCCAAAACAACAACAACAACAACATTGCAATTTGTCAGCGAAACAGGAAATCAGATCCGTAATGCCAGCATCGAAGTGTTGTCTTCTTACGCCGCGATTGTCTGGTTGTACTGTCGCTCGTACAGACACTTTGGAACCGTCGCAATCTGGTTTTTCAAGAAGTCACTGCGAGAAACATAAAGATAAACAAAGTCGCAAGACTTTGGTCAGCACCACACTGTTCCATTGGTTGCTCAAGAGCAAGAAGGAAGTTCGCGACATTATTACACTCACATCTTGTTGAGACTCGACTCGTCAGAGACCACGAGCGACACGTTTTCCACATTCGTCGACTCGATTTTCCTGAAAACGCACACACAGAAGCAAAATAGAAATTCCGTAAGACCCAAGTTCGCGAATTTCGTTCGAGGTAATAAATGGCTCTGGATAAGAAGATGGGGGAACGTACAGGTAGGCGAGAGTGACGGGGATCTTGAAATTGATGGACGTGTTGGGGAAAGTGACGCTGGATAGAGACCTATGTGGATTCATTCATGTTAAGAAACAAGCACCCACCCACATATATATCGCAAGTCAGTTGGTTAACATACTCACACCAAGCCCGTCGCCAAATCACATTTTCAGCACACAAAAATAACAATGATCGTACAGTGATGAGAGCTTCGTTAACCCAGCGACGTCGTCGACGAATTTCAGAGTCGGCTTCACGCCTGCGTAGTTGGTTGCTCCTGGGGCGCCGCCATTGATCGTCCTGCTCACGAACACATACATAAGGTTCCGTTAGCAACGCGCTACACACAGTTCTCACACTCATCCCTCCACAAAGCATACAGTAACGGCCGCATTCACACATACAGCTTGTTGATCGTAGTGGCCACAAGTGCACTGACAATGAGCTCCGACGACTGCACGCCGACAATGAGCTCCGAGAACGAGGCGAGCGGAACCTGGCTTTTCTGCTCGCCATTGCAATAGACAATTAACTCGGGGCCGTTGATGTTGAGCGATGCCGAGTTACACGCTTCGGGCGTGGCCAGCGAATACGCCCCCGCTGTTGGCGTCGTCGCTGTCGTCGTAGCTGGTGCGGGAGTCGTCGTCGTTGCTGGAGCGGGGGTCGGCGTTGGCGTCGGCGATGGCGTCGCGCCTGCGGCCTCTGTCGCGCCTTGCTGCGCTACTGCTGCGGACACGAGCAGCGCCGATACGAGCGCGGCTGTCTTGATGAAGAAGAGCGCGCTGCGGACACCCACCATCCCTGTTTAGCTTGTCAAAAGTTGATTTCTCTTGAGTTGATCGTCGTGCGCGCTGTCGAACGGATGGATGATGATGATGATGATAAGTATTGACGAGATCGATGACGCGCGCGCTGTGAGAAGAGAGGCTGTGGCCTGGGAATAGACTGTATGATGAACACACGCGCGAGTGCGTGAGTGAGTGGCGGCGTCCGTGGAGATCAATCAAATCGCGTGCGTGCTTTGCGTGCTTTCCCAGTCGCTCGCTTTCTCTTTATGGCTCTGCTTTTGCTGTCTTTTTTTGTTTTGGGGCTCTGACTCTCGAGGCTGTCTTATGCGGATATAACAGAAGCAATACAAAAATAACGTCAACCAAATGGGTGGGATAAAAAACCCACGAAAGTGGAAAAAGCAGAGTGATTTGAACCGACTTAGAGAGGGATTCATTTCTTAGAGGATGAAGTGGTTCGAAAAAGCACGTGTACCTTTCTAAAACGAATCACAATGCCGATTTGTTTAAAGAGGGAACGCATATATACAGTCTGATTTGGCCAGAACGCCAGAAAAGAGGGCTGTTGGATCATGTGGACAACACCTTCATCAAAACAGGAAGACTGGAATGAAGATTATAATATTTATAAATATCAGATGCACTCTTCATTTCCTCCGAATGGAGATTGTGAGTTGATACATTTCTACATTTGTATTCAAACATGCTTACACCGTCTTTTGCTATTGATGCCTTCGACATAGACATACACACCGATAAGAAGGTGTTGGTGGGTACAAAAGTCACACAAAATATTCACAGTTTTGACGAAAGGTCGCTCCTTTGTTGTGAAATATCGAATGCTTTGGCTTGGAAGATGATGATCTGGAGATGAGTATGGGTGAAAGAGACTTGTTACGATCATACAACTGGATACTGGATCATTTCATTTTTTCTTTCCACCCCTCGCTTAGAAAAAACCCCTCGGATATAACAACATTTTGTGGTAGAAATGGATCGCTCAAAACAATATTTCATATATTAGAAGTGGTTCTTACAAACGAAGAGAATATTCACTGGAGTGAAAGTGGGCGAGTTGCCACAAATTGCAACCTGATCACAAAATGATTTGAGAGTGATTTTCACCTTTTTGGAGCAAGTGACTTGAATTTGAAAATTTCAGCAGCAACAGAGTGGTATTATTTGGCTCTTTGGGTTGAATCGATTCGCTGCATGATTGGCACTCAGGAAAGATCTGTGATGCAACGCTATAAGCCGACAGACTGCTTTTCTTGTTGGGTTTCCTCAAATGGATCGAAACTTCCTGCATCAATTTATCGATCGAACGAATATGCTGGAGATCCCCCCCTTCCCGCTGAACCAATGTGATGGCTGCTCCATATGCAAATCAAATAAACTAAGTATGAAAACTTCTGAGCGTTGAGATCATTGCAAATCGACCAATGACAATGGCCTCTTGTGGTCACAGATTTCAACAAGTTCAGAAATTAAGATGTTACTTTCTTTGGTGCTTGCAGGTATTCGACAATGAGACTGACAAAAAATTAACCTGCTATTCATAGTGCTAACTGCTTATTGATTGGAAGAGATTTGGCTATACATTTCAATAGCCAATTGGCACGCAATCAGCAACGTTGAAGTTGATCAATAGCAATGGTTTGGTAAAATGGTGGGCAATGGCTTCAGATCGAGCAGTGGGTACTATTTTAATATATACATAACCAACTAGATTGTATCCACCGCTCGATTTAAAGCCATTGCACAACAAATCCTCGAAATGGACATGAAGGAGTGCTCTTTTTTCTCATTCTCCAGCACCTACTGAGCCAGGAGCTCTCCGAATCCAACGGTCTGCCGCGACTACCATGACGCAGTTTGTATTAGAGGACCAACAAACCCAATTATCAACATGGCCAAGTGGGCCAATCAAGCAAGTGGATTCACCTGTGAAACAACGGTGGCTACACAGTCCTGTGAGCAGGGTCGAGCGAGAATCACTCGGATGCCACCGAGAAGTAATTGAACACCTCCGCTTGAAGAAAGTGAGGGAAACCACCCATCGTGGCAGTAAAATAATGAGTAGGATTAGGACACCTCCGACCACCTCCGACCTGGTCGGACGCCTCCAAGTTGACTTATTGTTCTTTCTTTTTCTACCAAGAAAACGTACTGTAGCGAGTGAGAGATTGACAGTGAATTCTGAAAAATCCGACAACGACATTAATCGGATGGGCTGACTGGTTTTATACTCACGAGGCTTGGAAAATCCAAAGCAATGCTGAACTATCATTTGGGTGATTCATCGACGCAACGAACAAGTAAGACACCAATGTTGGAAAGCCGAGATCAGGGTTCTCCTGTTGTGTCTTGACAACAACAAAAACTATTGATTTTAGAATCTTCGGTTAGCTTTTAGAGTGCAAGTTAAGACTGGAGAGCCGCCGGATTCTTCAGCAGGTGCCTGCAGGAATTGAAGAAAGAGCCAACGTGGTAAGCCTGTAGGTCAGTCATTTCGATGATCTAGGTGGTATACAGTAGTAGATTTTGGTCCGTTGTTGGAGGCGTGTTCGACTTGTTGCTGGAGAGCACTGGTATGGGTGACAAACATGGGTACGGATTTAGACCACGAGCGAGGGTGACAGCCATTTTTAAGTAATGCGTCTCAAATTAATCCACAGCTCTTTGATGCCTCAGATGATAATAGGAATTTAACCAACAATTGATTCACTTATTATTATTATTGCCCAATTCACAAGCGAACCTGAGCCGATTGAGTGGCTGGAATGGTTTGCGATAGTGTGGATGTCTGTAATTGATCTCTTCAGCTCTTCAGTTTACATGGGGCTGGTTCCATGTAGTACCACAAAATTCTGGAGCAGATCTTCATTTTGCTGGCTATAGGCTCGGCTCTTCTTCGTTGCAACCACGCACCGTTCAGAATAAATAATGCAACATATTCCTGGGTGGTCCACGGAAATGCAACAACAGTGAAGCACCAAACTTGAAAAGCCTTATCTCTCGGCTTTCAACAGGAGTGTCCACCTGAAGTGGACCACTTCGATTGTGACTGTGTTTCATTCAGCTGCTGATGAGTGGACGAAAATCGACAGCCTGATTCAGTTAGCACAATTATTGTCCACGTGACAAAGCCAACAACATTGAAGTTGAACCGATTGGGTAGTTCAGACCCCACCTCCAACCTACAAGCGAAGACTAAAACCCAAGTCTACAGTGAGAGTAATAAAACGCTGCCTAAACGTAGAAACCCGTCAGCATCTGCTTCGTGATCGTGCGCAGCGCATACGCGAGCTCCGGTGCGCTGGGGCGGTCGTAGGGGCTCAATGCCAAGCAGCGATCCGCGATCTCCTCGATCTTCTCTAGACACTCCGCTCTGAAGGTTGGGCAGAGTTCTCCTGTTGACTCCTTCAGTGGATGCGGCGTTTCGTCCTTTGTGGTAATAACGTTTTGCGTTATTGTATTGGGTTTCTAATAACAAAGAAAGATTCAAAACCCTGGTGGCGTTGGCATCGCTCGTTCGCACTTCGAGAGACGAAGAGCTGGTGAATTGTATCATCTTTGAGAGAGAAAAGAGCTCGGTTTCAAAGCTCCTTTCAGGTGCACCTTGAAAGTGCGAGGGGGTGGTTACGGTTGAAGCGGAAAGGCAATCAAATGTTATTCAGGTCAGAATAACTATGGAAGAGGTGAAACCAAACAGAATACATTGGGAATGAAACATATGTAAATGCACTCTTGTTACTCTGACAGAGAGATACTTTAAGTTCAGCGCTGACATCAAACCTACGAGAACGATCTCCTCCGCGTCTTCTCGACTGACTGGGGCACTTGACAGACTGAGTCAGTACAGTTGGACGCTCCCCGTGTGCACGCCGCATTGTGGTGGCTCAGTTACAGATTTGCCGAATGAGGCACAATCACGTCAAGTAGCAGAGCAGGCTAGTTAGTGTAGGCAGCTTCTCGATGCTCCCTTTTCTGCTGTATCCACGAGGGACGAACCAAACGCAAATCTTCTCCATCCATGGACTCTGAAGATCCGCTTCCATGACCTATCACCACACCAAGAAACTGCACGATTATCGGATGTCTGACGATACTCTTCACGAGCTTAATCTCACTGACGAAAGCTATCGTGCACTGTAATTAAAATTTGGCTGTACTTGCAGGTGTAGTGCGAGGCGTAAACCCAGGAAGTCCAGGTTGGGATGCTCGATTAAACGGTTTCGGATAACAGGTGGACCCTAACTATCGACGAGGTTTGGAGTTGTCTTCGCTTTGACACGATCTCATCTTGCATGAGGCAGCAAACCGGTGAACCAATACATCACCGTCAATGCGAGCGCGCCCGCGGCGTCAAGAACGACGGCCACGATCACAGTTGATGCTTGAAGTGGGCGGACCGGGCTATAGACGGTGTGTGGGATTCGTGCAGACTTGCTATGTACCATACGCTCACTCCGGACGCACGAAATCATTGCTAGTTGATGCTCGCGGTTCCTGAGCATCAATTGGTAATGATTTCGAAGGGGGACGTTGCATCGCTATTGTACGTCAGACTTTGTACCTTGACTGCGGACAGATACTCGACCGCATTTTGAAAAACATCCGCGTTCCTATGCTAGGTAGCAGCAGTGACAAACAGACACGCGCGAGACTCATCGCTGCCTTTGAAGTATCGCCTACATGTACACCGCGTACATGTACAAGCAATCACGACGACCCATGCCGCTGTTGATGATACCTTCGCCCTCGGTGACGGCATTATTCATGGAGGTGGTGTCTTCGTGGTTTTGTTGATGGTGAATCCTCAAACGTTGACTCATGAAATTGTCCTTTTCGCAGCGACACCCATCGCATCACTTAACTTTCGTTGATGTTGACCACACGAAAAAGAGCCGGACCAGCAGCGGCGTCTCAGCCGCTCCGTTTACGTTGGTCACCCAAACAGTAAACATGGTTGGTGCAAAATTGCACAGTGCAATAGAGAGATTGGTGAAAAGAATTGGCTCGAAAAAGAGAGATGGATTCCAATGGACGATATCCCGCTTGTGGAGGCAATCTGTAGATACATACTGTAATTCAGTGACGATGATGGAAAGAGCCGACGAGCGCACTTGATTCACTTTGTCAAACTGGGTGGCGATAGATGGATACCGACAGCACCATGAAGGCGAGGAGCTCAGTCGGCAACTCAAGAGTGGGAGAGCTCTCACCAAATCCACCCGGTCGTCAGTCTTCAGTATTGTGTCAGCGAGCGGCGACTGCAACTCTATTCGCTACAGTACTTTGTCGTGTTGCAGGTCATCTGTCGACCTGTGTGTCAGCGATGCACTCAGTGCGGATCGCCTCTGTAGGCAATTTGGGCAATTGATTGATTGTGATTGTGAAACCCCACAAGAGCCCACAAGAGTTCAAAAGAACTGACACACCCCTTCAAGGAAAAGAGCCGCTTCCAGAATGCCATGTTGAAGTCACTTTATAGCATATATTTAGTAAATAATGAAACTTGCGCTCAAAAAGAGGATCAACTTCTGTGCCAAGTTGCACAAATACACTCTGAATTAAAAAAGAAGCAGAAAAATAGCAATTGTGGCGTGAAGAATTAATTAAAACCAGCTGTGCTGGTTTATGTGATCGATGTGTTTCTCGCTGTGTGGATCGGGGCAACCGGTGCTGTGTGTGCGTTCTGATATGCTGACATTTTGAAATGTGCTGAGCAAGCTTGTGTTTGTGCTCGCAGAACCAAACAGAAGGTTCTTACTTTGTAATAAAAATGTAAAAGAGACCCTTATTATGTAAACTTCTCTCAAAACGCTTACGTCTATTCCCCAGGATTTACCAACGCAACGACAACACCTTATCAGCCAATTAAAGCAGTCCATTTTTACCAGTTGCGACAGTTTCCACCAATCACCAAGCAGTGTATCCCGTCGGCCCCTTTCCCCTGTGCGGAACACTGGACTCAATGTTCAGTGCCGCCTCTGCTATCAAATGAGTTCAGTAGAATCAACAAATACCTGATATAAACAGGTGTATTATGCATGCATTCAATATCACTACTCGCAACATGTATCAAGAGATAAACAGGTACGCAATTCCTCAACGCCCACTCAGAAACGCGCCAAACCACCGGTCGCCCAAGAGTGGCACATGTTGAAGGGCGCCACTTGACAGAACAGTCGTCCCCCAATCAGCATCATTTTGCGTCGGTGATTATAATGCGGCGGCTTCCATTCACCACCGCGCGCTTCATTACAGGATTGCGCCAGGAGAGCGAGCAGCATCGCAAAGCGGTCCGCTGTCTACAGTAACAAGCCAGGCCACCAAGCGCGCGTGGACGGCGGGCGGTCTGTCACATCACTCTCTGAACACCAGTCAGCACCAGTCACGCTCTCATATCTAGACCGCGCATGAAGGGCGTCTCGTTCAAGGCGTTCGCGGCGGCGGCGCTCGTGGTGGCGGCAAGCGGGAGAATAGGAACGTTTGCGCGCGCGCAGTCGATGCTCACGGCGCCGGAGAACTGCGCGGAGCCGACGCTGCAGATCCAGGACTCGGCCGACGTCGCGATCCTCTGCGACGGCCTCGTGGTCGAGAAGGCGCCGTTCAACGGCATCACGACGCTCGAAGTCGGCATCAAGGCCGCGTCACTCGTCATGAAGGCGCTGGTGAGCGACACGCTCACCACATTGTACGTGCATTGTTAGGTCTCGCCAATCTGGATGTATTACTGTGTGTGATGACGTGCTAACTGACGTGAGCACAAATGGATGGTGTATTGTAGACTTGTTCACAGCGGGAACGCCACGGAGACCGCCTACGCGGGCACGAAGAAGACCCTCGAGTTCGACGCCGGCTTCTCGGAACTGCGCACGCTCACGTCATTGTAAGCTCGGTCATGTGTCCCTCTCATTTCAGAGTGTTGGCGAACGAGCCTCATACTAATTCTGAACTCTTCTTTTGGGCTTGACTTTTTTTCTTTTCATGACAGAACATTCAAGAACGTGCAGTTCAAGGCCCCGAACGTGTCCATCAAGACCCCCGATTCGCTCTTGACTTTGTACGTAGACCTCCACCAGCTCAGCTGACCGCCAGATGCGGGTTTAGGATTATTTTATGCTGTGTTTAATAATTGGTTCGTACGTGTGCGCTGCAGGACCATCGACAGCACGAACGCAGAAGATCTGGTGCTGACAGTGCTCCCAGGAAGCTCCCCAAAGCTCCAGCTACTGTGAGTGTCCCATATCTCCGCACTGCTTGTATTTTATCCCAGTGCTCTAAACGACTCAATGGTGTCTTTCGTGACTGTTTGGTGAATTCTTGAACATCAGTGATCTCCCAGGCAATGCATTCTCCACAATACCCAAGTGCCTCTACAACCGCCAGTATCCAGCCAACAGCCTCAAGGCGTACGTACTGTCACTCTGTGGATCTGCTCTACCCTGTGATAAATCCAAGGACTCTGTCACTCAACCTTCTATTATTTTTGTTTAGCAACGTGAATGTTCTTGGGAAGACATTCGAGGTGCTGGACCACGCTTCGTACCAGATGCTGAGCTCGAACCTCGCGACCACCCAGTCGTCCTTTGAGCTCAGCACGGGCTGCAACTTCGACACGGGGGTCGCCGAGTCGACCGGCAAGCGCATCGCCGAGGGGATCTACAAAGTCTGCGATGCCTCGACAGTGACTGGCACCGTCCCGTCCAGAGACGCGTCGAGCGGGTCGACTCCCACGCCCGCACCACAAGCTACGACCACGGCTTCCAGCAGCAGCGGCTCGTCCGACACGACTCTGATCGTGCTCGTCGTCATCATCGGGGTGGTCGCGCTCGCACTGGGATGCTATTTGTTCCACAGATACGTTCTGAGCAAGAAGAAGATGTCGCTGGACCCGATCAACGACAACGCAATCAACCTGATTGGCAAAGTGGACACCACAACGTCGGGCAAGCAGGCTTTGCTCTCAAATGACGAGACGCTGAGCGGGATCAGACTAGATCACCCTGTCTCACTGACGAGACCTGCAGGAAGCGGCAGGACGTGGGTCGGCGAGTACCTTCGCGAGAAGGTGATCGTGAAGCGCGTGGAGGCCGAGATCACGGACACGTACGTCACCAAGAGCCTCATGAACCAGGCGTGCTTCCTGGCGCCACTCTCGCACCCGAACATCGTCAGTATGAAGGGCGTCACGTGGGTCGCGGGGACGGATTTCGCGATCGTCGCCGAGTTTATGGACAAAGACAATTTGAGGACCGTGCTTTCGGATCCAGAGGTTGAGCTCGACATGGAGGCGAAGCTGGGGATGTGCTTGGAGATCGCCCATGCACTCGTTTATTTGTACAACACGGAGCGCAACATGTACGTGCGCAACCTGTCGAGCCGCAAGGTGCTCGTGAAAGGAGCGAACAACGAGTGCAAGATCAACCTGTTCGACTGCTACCCTTGCGTGAAGAAGATCACCCCTGTGGAGAGCTATGGCGCGGGTGAGCTCGTGTGGCTCGCACCAGAGGTCGTCACGCGATCGTTCCCCGTGGACCCAAAGAAAGCCAACATCTACGCGTTTGGCGTGCTCATGTGCGAGATCCTCTCTCGCGTGTCTCCGTTCCAGAATCTGATCGACGAAGTGGGCAACACGCTGTCGGACATTGAGATCGCGAAGCGCGTGCGCCGAAAAGATCCAATCGCGCCGCACGAGAACCATCCAGAGTACATGTGGGCGCCGCAGAGTCTGCGGACGACCATCGAGTTGTGTCTGTCCATCTCGCCGGCCGAGCGTCCAACTGCGGAGAACATTATCATCGCGCTCCAGGACGCCAAGGTCGAGGAAATCGCGGCGAGTCTACGGACAGGCGGGGACTTCTTTGTCTGAGACGAAGAAAGAGAGAGAGTGAAGAAGCAGCAAAGCGTCGGTCTTGTGGTCCGTTGACTTCCATTTTGTGTGGGTTGGTGTAACAGTGATCAAGTAAATCCAGTTGCTGGAGCTTCAAGCGCACACGAAAGCGAGGTGTGTGTGCTCTCAAGAATTGACTTTATGGCTTATTGTGAGGTGTTGGGATACCAGAGAACCATATCTTACTCTATGGTTCTCTGGCATCACAGAGTCTCACAGTGTCCTTTCTTCAGTGCTTTTGTTGGAGCATTGACTAAACTCAAGAAAACGCGTTTCTGCGTTCCGACAGGAGCAAACCTCTCGTCTGGCACGTGGTGGATCCTTTGTGCGTGTGGTGCCTGGAAGAACGCATTCTTGATTGACTTCGATTTGGGACGACAACCTCCAAAGCCCCACTTGGCCATTGAAGATCATGATGGCGCACGTCAAGTCGACTGCGGTCTCGGCTCTCCTGTTGCTGCTGGTGGTGCTTCTGCTCTCCTTTACAGAAACGCTGGCTCAGGCGGGCGTCTCGACGCCCATCGCACCGTCACTGTGTGCTCTCGACACGGTACTGAAGTTCACTGAGAGCGACACAAATCACGATCGCGTGCAATGGCGAAATCGTATCTCAGACCGTGTCCCAGACACCCAGAAGTACCGCGACAGCGCTCGACGATACAAAACCAAACCAGCTCCATCCAAGGCAGCGCAGGTGGAACAGAGCGGCCCCGACTGGATCTTGGGAGTACCAATTTTGCCGGACTAGCAAACCTCTCGTCGCTGTTGCTCTACGTTATCTGTAAGCTTTGGTCTCCATTACTGAGCTTGTTGGAAATGGCATACTGACAGTGCGCTGATGCGTTTGAATGGGTGGTTGTACAGCGAGATCTCTCAGATCGACTTCCAGATTCCCTCGAGTCAACTTGCAGTACCAGGGCTGCTCACGAGCATGTAAATCTTGCGGAATACTACAAAAATTGGTTGCCTGGCATCGTCATTTTCTCAATTTCTACCTGGATACACATGAACAGGAAAATCGATGGCAACGAATGCGGAAACCATCGAGTTCAACCTGACAGCTGATTCGCATTTGAAGAGTTAAGAACCCCACCGATCCACTAAACCTTCGGGAAAGTGACTCACGAACTTGCTACTAACATGAATCATTATGTGTGTGCTTGCTGGCAGTAAGAGGTCGCTTGTGGACAACAGCTTGAACGCGTTTTGATGTGTTTTGTCCGTCCTCTCTGCAATCTCTGTGTGTACAAGCTGAAAAATCCGGTCATCCAGCTTATCGAACTCTCTCTCTCTGAGTTCGTAGAATTCGAACTTGGTTCTTTGTTGTAGGTCGCTAAACGACGACAAGCTCTCCGGTGATCTTTGACTCGCTGAACCTCAGAGTAACTCAGTGTAAGTTCTTCACTGATCCCAAAGCTGCTCGTTCATTCGATTGCCATGGCATCAATCCTATTGGTGCAAATGGCAATGCACTTGCTGAGGCTGTGATTTTGCAAAGGGTGTCAACAGGAGAGCTTCGCCCAAGCTTTGGTGGTGCGTGTCCAGAGAAGATTGTGGAGATCGCAGATTGCTGCTTGGCATTGAATCTCAGTGACTGTCCGAACGCGCTTGAGGTGAAGTGCGTGCTCTGCTTTTGCTGAAGCGGGGTATACGCTGACTCAAACTTTGCTGATGCAGGCTTTTTCAGACTGTGTCTGAAATGCCTACATTAGCAATGTTGGAGTCGTGTGAGCATGCACTTAAGTGACGTGGTCCACATCCATTTGTTTTTGAGTCACGAAAGTGAGGTGGTCCACAACCCACCCCATTCCCAAATGGGGTGGGTTTTAATATTGCTGTGAAAAAAGCAAAAGTGCAGCCAGCAGCAAAGCACATTCGTCAAATCCGTGGACAATGGTGAGTGATGAACGCCTTGGCGTCGCAGTCGCGCTTGAATGCATGAAGCTACCCGTTCTCGCTGCTGCTAATGCGTATTCTTAGTGCGGATCTGCGCATCGAGTTGGTTGACGTCGCTCGTGATTTGTTTTAGAGCAGCAGCGAGGATGAACGCGACGCGGTGAGCGAAGCAGACGAGCAATGGGATGACATGGCGATTGTGCGGGTACGTTGATCGGTATTCATACACCAGTCACATTGGTGCTCATTAACATTAAGTACGCTGATCTGACGGGTATGCGCTCTTCATTTGTATATGACACAGGCGTTTGAAGATGCATTGAACGACCAGCGACAACGAACAGGAGCTTCGAGCAAGTACGTTTTGTCGTTTTGGACCTAGCCAAACTGCGTCATGTCATACACAATCGATCGGAACGCTCAGTTCTTTGTTCTGACTTGGCCCTCTTTGCTTGTACGTTACTCATATGTTATGTGAGCAGGGTGCAGAAGGCGAAGAGCTCTCGTAGCGCCAGAAAACAGTCCAGACGCGTTTCAGTGGACGATGAGGATGCCGCATCCTCGACCACACCAGCACCTGTCGTGTCGCCAGCGTATGGCTACACTCCGACAAATCCCAGTGGCTACCAGCAAAGCTTTGCAGCGCAGACGCAGACGCAGTCTCAAGCGAACGGATATGCGATGCCAAGTGCGTCAGAGCATGGTTCCCAGAACGACATCTACCAACTCGCCTATGCGCAAGCGTACGCGAACCTTCAAGCTCAATTTCAAGCAGCGCCACACCAACCTGCTCCACCTCACTATCCAACGGGATATGGATATGGTGCCCAACAAGCTCCAGGGTACCCATCGCACCCATCTCAGCATTTCCAACCGCAAATGCCGCCCTCCACGCCAATGCCGCCATTTCCGAGTGCGCCTGGAGTCAATGCCATGTCGGGGGCGAATGATGACGGGCTGTCGAATCTTCTCTTAGCCTGGTATCAATCTGGATACTACACTGGTCGTTTCCAAGCCATGCAAGAGATGAAAGCGCGCAACCACCGGTAATTTCTTCAATTTTGATAGCATAAAAACAGAGTTCGAGCAGCTAGAGGTTGCTGAAGCCGTCAAACTCTTGTTGCTGTATCCCGTGATTTTGCTGCATCATGCTGTTACAGCAAGAACGTAGTCAGATTCTCACCAGCTAATAGTTTAAAGCAAGATGTGATAATATCAAATTGGTTGCCTACCTCCACAAAAGCTGAAGCTGGTCTTTAGAAATCGAGTCTTGAACCATTTGCTGCAACTGCTCCAAGCTGTTTGGCCGTGGAAAACAGGTTAGACGAGGATGAAACAGCCTCGCGGTAGTCACCACAATATTAACTCACCTGTTGTTGAACAAGTCTTCAATCGAAATTTTGTGTAACAGAGACTGCGCAGCGTATGGCGTGATGATCTGGGTAGACGCCAAAAATCGCTCCAGCTGCGATTCTTCTTCCAAAAGGAATGGTCGCTCAAACCACATTCGAGGCAGCGTGCGATGGTCGTCAAGTGCGATCTGCGCACATCGATCGATAATGAACCTGATCTGGCGGCTTGTTTCTTCATCTGACGCACTGTCGCTAAAGTGTGTCAGTCACGTCAGTGTGGCAAAAACTGCTGGAGCAGAGACTCACCTCGTGAATGTCCGGACTTCGACGCGAAAGTGTACGAGTGCAGCAAAAAATGCTTGAAGGTTCTCTTCGATTGTTGAGGACACAGGCGGATCTTCCACTGCAACAAATGATCTTGTTAGTGGCTGTCAATAAGGCATCTCGATGCGCTTGTCCGCATACCTATAATGAGCCATAAATGCTGGAACTGAATTTGTGATGTCGCCAACTTGTAAGTGAGAGACTTCATCGAGTTTGTGTCTGCATGAATAAACGTTGGTTAGATATTCTCTCAGCTGTATAAGCATTGCCACAATCATGGACCGACCGTCGAAAAGCGATGTGCAGAGAACACATATTCCGTTTCGCTCATCGACAATCAAGTCAATCGGACTTTGTAGCTCTCTTTCGATCACTGATACAGCAAACTCGGTTGATAGCTCGTCCAGTATCTCATCCTGAATGTTATCAAAGCAAGATTCATCAACTTCCTACCACACTACAATGCATGGAGCAACTCAGGTGAAAAGACTTACGTGTGATAGGAACTGGGCGGAGCAGATCACTCGGACAGGAATCTTGTCTTCTTCGTCTGTAAACAGCTTTGGCTTCTTTTGTGGCGGCTCCTTCGTGACACCATACTCGTTCTCATCGTTTTCCTTTTGTTCAATCGAGCTGAAATCCGCAGTGATTCCAAAGGTTTTCGCGGCTCTGCCAAGACTGGTGCCGAGTCTATTGAGATCTCTCCAGTAAGACGATCCTAATGCTAACTTGTAGTTGGCAGTCGCAACAACTTGAGTCACAAAAAGAACCTGAGCATTTCCTGTATGGAGACACTCTCGTCCGCAAAGAGATATCATCCTGCAAAACTGTAAGAAGAATTGTGTTTCAAAAGAAATACGGGGTGCATGGCATCGATGAATACCTGAGCGTGTGGAGCCAGGTGACTTGTCGGAAACTTGCACATGCGTCAAAAATCGCTTCGTGGGAGAACGCAGACGGATTCTTGCTGATTTTTTTCACTGCTGCCTGTTGCTGGTAGACAATCGACTCGAGAAGCTCTAACGGAAGAGCTTCCAGGGCACGCTGGATGGAGTTTGGGTTGACTCGAATGACTTTCTTTCGCGCAAGGTCCCACAGAACAGGTCGTGCCAAGTGCTCAATGGGCAACCTGCTTTGAGGATCTGCATCTGGCGCTTCAACAATGCTGGGGATTTTGGCGACTGATTGAGTTTGCCGACTGGCGAGGGTGAGCTCGTTGGATGTCATCCCTAAGAACCCAGCAACTAGATCCTCCGTCGTTGTGGGACCGGCATCAGACATCGCAAACATCATCGATGAATGCTCGCGTGGTACCTCGGCGACAAGTGGGGCGTCCAGCTCGGACGTCGCGGCTTCTACCGTAGCTTCTCCTGTTTTATTGGGCTCAAGATTCTCTTCGCTTGGACACACTGTCGTGTCGCCCCTTTCCGAGCGATCAGTATCAACTTTGCTTGTTTCATTCTCAAGACCCTCACCGTTTCCACTTGGAATTTGCGTCCATCCAAATGCTTCTTCGAATCGCACACTTCCATCCAGCGTTAGGGATTCTTGATTCCACAGAGACGGAATATTGAGCATGATGCTAGTCAGCGGGCGCGGCGGTAAAGAGCTCGAAGACGATCGTATCTTTTGGAGTATTTGTTTTCCGGAACCAATCACTCGCAGCAGCGCATCATCTGGTCCCTTTTCGTCTTGATGTGTCAATCTTGATGGCATCACGAGTTGCTGCAAGCATTGAAGATCAGCAGCAGAATTCACCGTAGAGTAGCTCGATAACTCCGTGACTGAATCTTGCCACGGGCTCCACTTGGTCGTTGCAACTTGGGACACTTGGGGGAGTTTGAAGAAATCGAGCACGTCTGGTTCTTGAACAAACATGGTTGCTGCATTCTTCCGCAAAACCTTCTTCAAGACACCGGACGATTTATCCCGTAGAATTGTAGTAGGCGATTGGACGGCAAACTCGTCTAGCTTAATTTTCTGCAGCTGAACTGCTTTAGCCAACTGGTTCTTGGTTTCTTCGTCATTTTGTTCGTGATCTTGGACTGCTGAGAATTCGTTCACATGAGTGCCCAAGAAGTCGGGCTCTTTCGGTTGCACCGTAGACATCCACTCAGTGAAGGTTTTGCTTGCAGAATTCTGGATAGCAGATTCCAACAGCTCGTGGGCAGCTGTATAGCATTCAAACAATTCAGCGTGCTGCTTGGTCATCGTCTCAATGAATCGGCATCCCGGAGAAACTTCGTGCATAGTTGGCAGCTCCAAACGCGCGAGATTTGATGGTGAAATTTCAAAAATTGGCGCGCACGTTTCAAGTTTCGGGTCTGATGCGCAAGGAAACTGTTCCTCATAGACTCCCAGAAACTCTGCGCCCTCCTCTCTAACATTTACACCAGTGAGTTAGGAATGATAATCGGCAAAGCAACAGTCAGCAGCGAGAACGCAATACCTGGTAAGTGGTGTTGAGTGTGCGTTGAGGTTGACTCGCGACACCAATTCAGCACGCTGATGCTCGATTCGCTCAAGAAAAACGCAGTTGTCGTGGGAAAGATACTGCAGCCAAGAGGCATCGAAAGTCCCGCGATACTCATCAACGTCGATTCTCCGCAGTGCAAAGTTCTGGAAATTTTCTTCACGTAAACAGCTCGGCTTCGCTGAGTCGAATGCATCAAAGTCGATGGGACTTGCGATATGCTGGAGTGTTTGTGACGTGAGTGTGTCTGCATAGCTGTCGACAGTTCGGTCGCAGCTCCAAAGACTCGCGAGTCTGCTTTCGTCAGCATCCAGATCCGCGTCAGTCGCTTGCGGCCAATGCCCTTCCTGCCGCCCAGTAACCTCGCCAGCGAGTGCTTGCATCTTCACCGCCCACTGCTCTGCTTCAAGCGCTGCTGTAATTGACGGCAGCGGGAGAGTGCTTCTTCGATACGTGTCTTTCAGCGCTCGTTCGTGCTCATCGAAGTAATCTGCAACCACAATTGTTAGTAGTGCTTCTCATGGCGAATAGATACGAATGCATGCACAAACACGCACAGTTGCGTATGTCTGCAAGCGCACCTCTGGCTGGATGTTCATCGCCACACGCGCGTCCAAACCCCCACATGTTCCACTACTGATTTCTTTCTGTTTTACTCTCTCTCTCTCCTGGTTCCGATTCCGCAATGGCGGAGCCGCGAAGTGCAAGTTGAAGTTGCAAGTACCGTATCTCCCCGACAAGTTAACGCTGTACATGGCATAATTATCTATGACTTTATATTTTATAGTAAAGTTGAAAACTGTATGTTTCCTATGCAAAACAAACCTTGTCTAACTAGTGTATTGAAGTTGAGAATGATGATCACATTGCTGAACACTTTGAGCTCCAGCAATGTGAAGTCCACTTCACCAAAAGCGCGCAGGTGCCAATGTGTGTGTATTTATCTAGGCGGTCTCTAATACGACTTCCTGCAGTGCACCTCTTCCTAACTCGCGTTTCTCAATTCTTGCTCACCGCAGCCGTGCAGACGCCTCCGCAGAGAAGACGGAGATCTGATGCAGCTTCTCGAGCGAGTGCTTCCTCTCGCGCGCCAACTGCTCGAACGTCGCGCGGAGATCGTCCTCCTGTGCACTCGCCTGTGCGATCTCGAACTTGACAGCTGCGCACTTCTTCTCAAGCTGGCGCAGACGGTAGTAGTGCGTATCGAGCTCGGTCTTCGCCAATGCCGTCGACACTTTCGTATCTGCGACTTCTTTCTGGAGCCGCTCGACTTCTTTCTCAGAAAAGACCGAGCCTGTCGAGCTGCTGCTTCTGCGGTCTGACAAGCGGAGAAACCCGAGGAGAGACGACGATCTCGACATTTGTGGGTGCTGGGCTTTGAACTGCTCGGCTTCCTCAATCTGCTTCTCGGTCGTGTACTTCTCTGCGATCGCGAGGTCTCGATCCTGCAAATGCTTCACGATCCGCGATTCAAGGAGAGCAATGCGCTCTTTGCTGGCTTCGCGCTCGTCTTCAATGTCGATCAGCTTTTCGTCGATGCCGCCAAACTCGCGACGCGCCATAGACACCAGGTCAGAAATAGCCTCAAAATCGGCTTCGATCTCGGCTCGCGCAAATATTGCCGCACTCAAGCTGTCAAAGCGTTGTCGCGTTGCCTTCTCGCTCTTCTTGTCCGGCTCTGCGTCGTGAATAGTATGCTCATCATTGGTGTCACCACTATCGCGATCGACATCTGGACCAGGATCAACCACAACAAACGGGATAACTCTATTGATCGAAGTGAGCTCTTCGAGCGATGAGCTCAAAAGCCACCTCACGAACGGACCGTAGACAGCAAGTTCCTGCGTTGGCGGCTCCAGCACGACATCAGTCGACTCGACTTCCGGTGGCGCTGCGAGGGGAAAGCCAACCGCCTCGTCCAATCGCCGTGCCGCTTTCACAGCCAGCTCAGCTTCATCCGGCATGTCAGCGTTGGGTCTGATGTAATCAGAGCATTCGCCTGCTTCCTGCAGAGATTGCCTGACAAGTTCTCTCTGCTTGCCGCCGTCCGGCATGCAGTTGAGTTGTTATTTTTACCAGCTCAGAAATAACATGCACAGATTTCCAGCGATTCTGCCACAATTCTCCAAGACTCGCTTGTTCATGCTGGCTTCGTTTACGGTCACAGGTGGGGGTGGGTGGACGTATTGTCACTGTTTCTATCTCTCTATTTTATCTATGGACTCGGTGAAAAAGTCACCATAGTCGTCGTCATCGTCGCCATCCAGGTTTTCGGCATCAGAATCGGACACACGCTTCAGCACATTGCCGTAGCTGTCCCCCAGTAACGCCCGGATGGCATTTGATTCGTCCAGGCGATTCAATGCTGCGTACGCTTTCAACGCGGACTTGAGCATGATTCGGCGCTTCAAGATGCGCTTCCGGTCGCCGTCGATCGCAGAGAAATCTTCAAACAGGTGGATCACTTCCTGGAACCGCCCCAAGCGGATGTTCGACGCCATGCCGATTTCGGTCACTGCAATGCCCAGCGGGATGTGCTTGTTCAAGCGCAATGCGCGGATGATGTCGGCCACTTTCTCCAGATCACCCAGCATCCCCAACTTGTAGTAGAACGAAATCACTTTCTCCAGCGCCGCGTACTTGATCGGGATGTTGTTGTCAAGCGCGTGCACGAAGAGTTCGTCCACCATTTGCACCTCCTTGCAGTAGACGCACGCGATCACCGCCTCGCAGATCGAGAACGAGTTCCACTCAATCACGTGCGGATACTTGCTGAAGAACGCCATCAAGTCGTCAATGTTGATGATCTGGTTCTCCTGCAGCAATGTGCGGATCAACGGGTACACGCAGTGGTGGCTCGTCGCAATTCGATGACTGTCCATGGTCTTCATCAACTCAAGCGCGACTTCAATCACAGCCTCATGATGTTCCGCTTTGCGGTCCTTGAGGCATTTCAAGAGCAGACACTTCGATATTCTCTCTTTCAAGCCTCGGGTCGCAGTCGCCGAGTTCATGACGTTCTTGTACACCTCCATCATCGCTGACACGTATCCATGGTCGCACAGCGTCTGCAGGCAGATCTCGAAGCGAAACTCGGTAAAACTGCACATTGGCGCGTCCACGGGGTGGTTGTAAACGTTCATCGCACGCTCCAGCTCGTCGTGCTCCGCTGCGACCTTGATCACCGTCGGAAGCAGCGACATCGGCACCGTGTCGTACAGATCATGCACCACCTCTTCGCAAAGCTGCAGCACCGTATCGAGCTCCAATACGTCTTCGTCCTTGAGCAAGGTGTTCAACAAATGGAAGTAAGCGACTTTCGTGATGCGCACGTTCGTGCTGCGCATGATGTCCAGTAATTGCAACGCGCTCGTGGAGTCTTTGAGGTGTCCGCACGCCAGCAAAATCGATTCCGCAAGGTGAGGCGACATGATCAGGGTCTTTGAGTCCACCGACGCAGCACTGTCTTCGTCCCGCACGGACAATTGCTTTTTGAAGAGCTTATCGACGACCTCATCGAAACGCTGCTGGTGGTTGAGCCCGTGCGCATAGTTCTCGCAGATGATCGTCCGGTGTTTCATGTTGCTCGCATACTGCGGGAAAACGTCCTCCCACACGAACGCGATCGCTTCGATTTGCGTAAAATCCTTTCGCTGCCGACAGCGATACAGCAACTTGTCAAGCGGTCCCGTCATCGCCTTCTGTAGACGCTTGTGCTTTTGGTAGTCGGACTCACCATCCACTCGCTGGCTGGAAGCCTGCACTCTGGCGCCAAGGCTCTCCAAGGTCGCTTTGGCTCTGTGTTGTGTCACAAAGAAAGCAGTTCATAGGTTAGAGCGACTGAAGAAAACAAACACAGCGCAGTTACGCAAAGACTGCGACAGACTTACGCTTCGAGATCTTTCGCGGTGATGCTGTTGGTGGTTCCGTTCATCGGCTTCAGCTTTAGCGATGGGAATTCCGTCGTCTGAGGTGCTTTTGGAGCCGTGTGTCGGGAATCTGCTGCGCTGATGGGGACGCTGGAGCTGAACAAACTCCGATGATCATTGCTGGGGGCTTGGGCTCTGCTACCGCCGCCTTGTTTTTTTAGACCCGTTACAGGTGACGCATCCACACGCTTATCGTCAACATCTTCTTGCTTGCACGCGTTCGTGTGCACTAGAAACCGGCGCGTGAGTCGCTTGGACGACGGCTGCGCAAGTCGCGCCGCAGCTGAGCGACGCAAGACCTTGCTCAACATGCTCTCTTCGCAAGTTGGTTCGCCCGATCGAGCGGAGAACGCACACTGGCTGAGCGAAGAGGCTTGGCACAAGCGAGAGAGAGAGACACACAGGCACACGCTCGCAGGGGCGTGGGTGAGATGTAGCGGATTGTCAGGCTTCCGCTCGGTCTGTCTGCAGTCGCTCGTCCCAATGCGTTCTGCGCTTTTGGACCAGCGAGCGAACAGGAGCCAACAAGGAGCGTGTCAAACAAGGGGAGGAGGAGGGGAGCGTGGCAAAGTTTGCGTCACTTTCGAGCAACCTTCGCGCCACCTCACATCTTCCCTTTACATTAATGCCTCACTGGGGTATTACAAAATCCATATTCCGTGACTCAGACAGAGTGGGAGTGAGTTGTGATCGTTATCGGCGCGAAAGGGAAGGAAGACAGGTCGCGGGGCTCAAGGAGAAGAAGCGAGCGCGCAGGGTCGCATTCTCGGGGCTCTCTCCATCTCTCTCTTCCATAGAGTGAGCGACACTACGTGGAGCACATCGCGTTAGGGCTTCCAGTCTGCTTGCTGCCTCCGTCTTCTGGCTCTGCTGCTTGTGTGGTATCTTCTCTTCCTTGTGGTGTGCTGTTCCCTTTCATTAAGCATCCATCTGCAGATCGCAATAAACTCACCACTCGTCGCCAGTCACTTCAAGCAAGCAATCGGGCACCATGAGTCAGTTCATCAGCACACTCAAGAGCAAGATGAAGATGGTCGCAGCGCGGGCGTCCGACGCGCTCGCGCAGGCCGCGGACATCGTGGCGCCGACGCTCTACGAGTCCCGCGCGCAGGAGTTCCACCACCGCTGGCAGACCGTCTCGCGCTTTCTCGAGTCGATCATGAATCGCGACCTAGATCCGGCCGAGCAGAGACGGCTGCTGCTCGAGTCTCACACGCGCGACTCGTTGCAGAAGATGGTGCTTCTGATCTACGCAGAGGAAAATGCGCTGGACCGTCTGGAGCTTTCGATAGGCGGACAGAAAGAACGAGCGGCGTCGCAGAGTGATCCGGACTCGCAGTCGCAGCAGCAGCCGCGTGAGTGCCTCGAGTATTTGCTGGAGCGACAGATCATCCCTCACCTGTGCGATGCAGGCAAGAAGGACCAGCCGTTCGGGATCATGTCGCTCTCGATGCAGTTCGTTGGCGCGTTGCTGAGCAGGTTCGTTTTGGGAATTTATGCTGAAATTGTCATTGAATCCAGTGGTCATGCGACTCACATTTTTCTCGTGTTTTCCTATGGCGAATACGTAGAGTGAATTACCCATTATTGCCAACTCGCGAACTGCACGTCTCGGTCGTTGGTCTGATTGAAGCTGCGACGAAGAAAGAAGTGGAGGACCCTGTGGTGCGCAAATGCCTCATCAATTTGCTCAACATTCTCTGGAAGAAACTGCGTGCGGATCCAGTGCAGACCGAGTTCTTCTTTCTGCACGCAGACAGCATGATCATCCGGAAAAACGGATCTGGTAGAACCTCCGACTACTCGCTCCACGCCTCGTCACAGGCGAACGAAGTCTCCGAGCTCGTGCTCTTCACAGGTTTGCTGCCACACATGTACGCGATGGGGAAAGTTGGAGAGAAGTGCCGCGAAGCGCTGGTGATCGCAGCCGCAGTGCATGAGAAAGCGCTTTGCCGGTTCATCCTCCAGTTGACGCCATTCTGCCACTACGCGGTCAACGGCGTGATCTCTGCGTTCGACAACCTCCCAAAGGCGCTTCCAGACAACACTTTGCGCGGCAGTGGGGCGATTCTGTCGCCCACGTCAAGCTCCAGAATGGGGATCGAGAACGAGCTCTACTTGATTGCGATTCGATTGCGCTTCTGCTGCACGCTGGCGATGGTGGCTCGTTATGAACTGCTTGAAAAGGACGACGAGACGGGACGAGAATCGCGGACATCGATCGCAAACGAGCTCCTCTTGCAGTTCCGAGCACGCTTTTTAGAGGGACCTCTCTTGGAAGGTCTGTTCAACACCTCCGAGGCGACGTCACGGACCGCGACACTGTATGCGCGAATCATTCTGGAAGAGCTTGTGGCTTGCTGTAGTGACACGAGCGCGAACCCGCTGCTTTACGTCTACATCCAGTTTTTATTACAACAAAGCCCAAGTGGTGGGAGTGTGTCTGTCGAGCAAGTCGCGTCTTTGGAGAATGGGAACGCCGCGGACAGTGGAAAACCTGCCGATCCTGCTGAGCTTTCGCCCGCGCAAATGCTCCCAACAGAGCTGCTTCATCGCATGGACTCGCTCTCGAGCTCGTTGAGTATCGCGACGATCGACTTGTTTACGTATCTGATGGAGCTCCAAGATGAGACTGTGGATGCGGCTCTCCTCGGTGAGCTAGAGGCGTCAGATCCGGTCCGCCGCCGCACCAACTCGACGCTGAGCCCTGTCAATGCGAATGGAGCGATTTGGTTTGCAACGCGCTTTCCAAACTCCGCAGTGGCGTCGAATGTACACTTGTGGAAGATTCAGGCGTTCGATGGGATGAATGACGAGATCGACATCCCAGCTGCAGACGACAACAGTGAAGGTCAAGTGCTCTCGCTGCTATCGTACATTGCTGATGCTGAATACGCTGCATGTCAGCGAGCTCCAGCAGCGATTGACGACTCGGACACCAGTGACGATGAGACGGACGCGGAAGATGAAGCTGCTCTGGTGAATGCTAAACGAGCGAGTGAGAGTGGTTCAGAGAAGAATGTCAAGGTGGAGCCGTCAAATGGCGAGAGAAAGAGTGATGCCACTTCGGTGGCAACTTCCCGGACAGCGGTGACGCGCAACTCCATGAAGCCGCTTCGTGAGGTGTATCTGACACTCAACTTGCCATCATTCTCACCTGTCACACCCGAGTTCGAGCGCCAGAGAAGCTTGTCGAATGGGCAATCAAAGAAGAAGCAAAGTACTTCCAGTGTCGGCGGTGGTGGTGGTGTTAGTGGTGAGCTGCCTCTATTTATTCGCGTGGTGTTCAACCGTCTCGAGCGCATTCTGGAGAACTCTTTCCATGAAAACCTCGCGCTGTCGGGCTTGGTTGCTGCGATCGCGCTGAAGCAACGGTGCGCGTCGGTGGTGTTCGATGTCAATGAGCAGCGACCGGCGGGGCAAAGCGTGCGCTCCATCTTGGAAGACGTGTACTCAGATGCCCGGCGTCGAATTGATCGACTGCCGAATGGCGAGTCGAGACTGTTTGAGATCAGACGGAAACTTGTCGACGATGACAACGAAGCGTCTCTGAACGACCACGAGGCAGAGACACGCTTGCTGTGCGGATTTATCGTACTGGACGAGATTCTCAAAGAGCTCTGCTCCGTGCTGTTCGCGAAAGATCGAGTGCGCAATTTGCCTTTGAAGCCCGAAGGGTACTACCTCGAACCGAAGCGCAGCATGTCGCCCACGAGTCGCAAGATCTCGATCGATACGAACTACTCCGACACGAGCTCCTGCGGCGGTCTGTTTTCCCCAACTTCGTCGCCGTCAACTGCGAACCCGAGTGGTGGTGGTGGCTTTGGAAACGCGGGTGAGTCAGGACCGAAGAAGCAGAACAGCATCGGAAAAGAGTTTGAGCAGCTGCTCGCCGAGGCGGAATCGAGTATCGAGAGTATCCTGCAGTCGGATAGAGCGAAGACGGACAGCACAGCAAGCGAAGCGAGCGTGGATGCTGTGATTGAGGCAATAGCAGCCACGGAATTTCGTTAAATGCGCTCATCATAACCGGTAAAGAAACCCCTAACGCGTGATGCAACAGCAGAGTAGAATTAGATGAGTCAGTTCACCACATCCAAGAAAGTGATTATGAAGTATGAAAATGCAACAGTAATTCGTTGTTGCGCCTACCAGTATGCGAGACAGCTGCATTTATTAACCCCAATGCTTGTAGTGGCAATGGCGCCATGAAAACCAAAGATCTCCAAAGCCAACGAACAACAGAGGAAGAAGAAGAATGGAGACTGTACGTCACTGTGTGGATCCGCATCTTCATCTTCACCATTATCGCTTGTCTACCTGCTGCTCGCGTGCGTACGTGCGCTTTCTGTACGATTAACTGAGCATCTAAGACGACTTGTTCAGGCGGTGCACGATGAACGCGCTCGAGTCAATGTACGCGAGCGTGACGTTCTTGATGCAGTCCACTTCCTTGGACGACAGCTCAGAGTCGGGCTTGCTGGCGCTGCACTTGTCCCACGCGATGGCCGTGATCTTGGAGATCGCCTGCTGGATCAGCGCGCGCTGCTGCTCCTCCACGAGCAGGTTCTGCATGTCCGACGCGCCAAACGAGCCCGCTGGCGCTGGCGCCGACTCGAAGGACGACGGCGCGGGGGAGCTGTAGTCGTACGACGGCTCATCGTACGAGCCGTACGACTGCGTCTCTGGCTCTGGCGCCTTGCTCTTTCCGAATCCAAAGAACGACATGATGCTGCTGCTGGTGGAGGTGATGTAGTTGCTGTTGTTGCGCGATGAAGGCGGTGGCAATTGATCGATCGATCAATCAATCAATCAGTCAATCAATCGCTTTGCTTGCTTGTTGCTGGAGCAGCTCTTTCTGGGAATGACCGCGAGCGCTTGTGGGCCAGGCAGATAGATGCTGGTCAACGTTCCCAGTATGTACGAAACTAGTCACGCAACTATTATTTGTCATGTTTACTTTACTTTTCTTTTTATACTACGCATATAGTGCAATACACTTCGAATATTTACGTGAATAGCACAAGTTACCAACTGCATTCATTATGCAACCCTGCACAGCACCTGGCAATCCGCAATCCGGAATGACGCCAAGGCGTCCTTCGAGCACGTGCAGCAGGATTTCCTCTGTGTGGCAGTGAGCCCGTGTGCTGCAGCAGCTAGTATGGGCTCTACATGCATCGCTGACCGACCGAGTGTCCGATATGCGTCTGTTGATGATTGCAGCGAAACGCCGTCTCCGTGCGTCTGTTTTTGGGAGCCATTGTTGAAGACACGCGCTCACTGGGTTTCCTAATCGACCGTCCGTCTCTCTCAATCTATTGAATGGAGTGCTGCGATGCGCTCAGCTGAATCGCGCGAAGAGACCCAAGTACAGACAGCAGGAGCAGCCTCGTCGCCAAGTCGATGTCGGTCGCCTCACAACAACAGGAAGACGCCGCGGCGGATCGAACTGGCGCCATTGCCAACTGCACACGTCAACACTGTCGAGAAAGGTCTTGCTGAGGCTTCTACAAATGACAGCAACGGCAGGCTTGATGTGCCATCACTCGAAGAGTTACGCAGCGAGAGCCCTCCCACTTCTTATCGCCACGCTCTTAGTCCGAAGAGCCCCTCGCGATCACCCAAGAAAGTGTATTCACGACTGCAAACGATCGCGCAGCTCGCAGAGACCCACGTGAGCTCCATGCACAATGGCGACTTTGTCTCTCGAGGTATCGATCGGTGGCGCGAGTTTGAAAGCCACGCAAGCAACCAGCGGAGTGGTGAGGGAGAGAGCGGCAGTAGTTGTCAACCAGAGCAACAAATGTCGGACGACGCGCGTCGATCGTTTGCGATCGCGAGAGAAACCGGTTCGATCGTGATCCAGTCAGCGTGGAGACGGTTCGTCGCTGTTTCGGTTCGAGAGAAGCTCGTAAACGCCATCTGGAAGCGTCAAATGGACGTCGCAGCGTGGATCTCGAAGCGGTACGAGTTGTTCCAGACCAGACTGCACCAACTTGAAGACCGCGGTTTACAGCGAAGATCACAAGCTGTACCAGCTTGTACGAGCCAAGATTTGCTTGGAACGTTCTACCGCCTTCCAGCTACGCTACTCACAATGTGGCTCTGCTTCATGTGCGCGAAAGCGAATGGTCATTTCCTTCGCCGGTCTCCAGTTGTTCTCCAGACGATCGATATTCCCGTGCGACGAACGTTCAAGGTGCTAGCGCAACTCTGGCGCAAAGCGTCAATGCTCGCTACGCTTTCAATCCAGTGCTGTTTTCGCTCATTTCTCACAAGAAAGATGTTTCGACGTATCCACGGCGAGTTCCTGCGACATCGCGCTACGCTTCGGCTCCAGTGCTTCTTCCGCGTGTGTTTGGCGAGGAAAGTGGCGCTGCGACTGCGCAGGAGACACGCTTCCATCTGCATCCAGTGCTGTTGGCGGTGCTATCGGGCTCGAGATCGGGTCCGCCATCAACGAATCCTTTACGTCTCTCGAAAGTTCTGGTCGGTGGTGAGCGATGAGGCCGTCAGACGCGCTGCCCAAGCAATCTTTGAGCTTGCTGCAAGCAACATCCAACGAGTGTACCGTGGACAGAAAGCGCGAAGTCGAGTTCGATGGCTCAAGAGTGTCCAGGAGCAGAAAAACTGGCTCAAGAACCCCAGCAAAGGCTACATGCTGTTTTCGGAACAGCAGTACAACCACGCCGCGCTGTGTCTCGAGTACTGTTTACGACAGGGCTTTGTCCAAGATCTTCAGCTGAGTGTGATCGCCAAAAGTGAAGTTGCTCTAAACGGCAATATCGAGCTCGCTAATCATCAGAAATTAGTCAGCGGCTCAAGGATGTCGTTTAGCTTCAGTTCAGCGCCGACCCAACTCAACCAACCAGGCTGGCTTCAAAACTACGGCAACGCTAGCGTAGACGAGTCGGATACTCTCAAGTGCTTGAAGTTCTGGCTCACGTACGCGTTTAGTCATTTCCAAGTGTACGAAGCTTCTGGTCGTCAAAGCAATCTTCGGCAATCGCGACTGGGGTGGGAGAGCTTTCTATCAACATGTGAGAACTTCGTTGTGGCAGACAAAGTCATTGGAAGTCTGCAATTCCAGGCGCAGTTCTATCTACTGTTGTGCATCTTCTGGGGAGGTGAAGTCGGCGAGAGATTAAAAGTATTGGAGTTGAGTCATTTGCTGCTACAAGAAATCGGTGACGCTGTGAGTACTGTATTGCGTGAAGACAAGCAGTTCCAGCGCGACTCCATTCGAGACGCTCAAGCTCAGCTTTTGATGACGAGCAGTATGATTCACTTTGAGCTCGAGGAGTATCCCCAATGTTGTCAGCAATTGGAAAAGTTGCTGGCTTTGCTTCCGCATCCCAGGTATTCTGAGCTGGAGGTGCGATTTGTCTTGGGACTCGTGCTTTGCAAGCAGCTTGCTGAAGGTGGTGAACACTCTCAAGATTCTGTGGCGAACAAGAAGGCGGCTGAAGTGAAAACTCTCGAGAATATCAAGAGATGCTACCGGATCATCGAATTGTGGCCGGCCGTCGGATATTTCCACGGTCAACTTAGCAGCGAAGAAGCAAGACACAAGCTGGCGTCTTCTTCCGTCGGGTCGTTCTTACTCCACACTGCAGCAGCAAAAGCTGGCGTCGATGCGGAATGCAACAGTGCTGCTTCCGTCACAACTACAAGCGGAAAAGAAGATATCCTCCTCAAGGTAAAGCTCAGTGATCGCCCACTTCGAGTGACTTCACTGCGAATCAAAACCGACGACGCTGGTTTTTACTTTACAAAGAAAATCCCGAAGAGCAAACACTCAAGTATCCACAAATTCGTCGCCTGTCTCCCAGAAGCAGCGGGTGTTATCGTGGAGAGTGGTATTCGGAAGAAGCTCTTTGTCAATGCACTGGGGAACAAGTTGGAGCGCGATTACGCTGGGCTTCGCTTGGCAAAGAGTGGAATTCGACACAAGATGCTATCGTGGAGAGACTGGAAGCGACGAATCAATGAAGCTTGCAGGTTGCCAAACTTTCGGGCGGTGAGAAGGAATGAATCGTGGGCTGCGACATGCCTTGAAGTCGCAAGAGTGCTGGAATGCAGCCAGTCGTGGGTCTTTAGCGAGTTCGTCGCAAAAGAAGCCGTGCAGCGCTCGAAAGATCGGTATGTTCGAGCGAGTGCCAATTTCGTTGCAGCGAGGTGTGCCTTTCATTTGCACAAGCATCTAGAAAGCAAATCGTTCATGCAGCATGCGGAGCTGTCAAGTGATAACGGCGGATGTTCAACGGGTTGGAGAAGCAACTTGCGTGCGGTTCAACGCGCGTTATCGCGAAACGTGACGATCTCAAAACAGGAGACGTTTGATTCGCAGCTCGAGCGCGTTCAAAAACTCGAGCGAATGTGTCTGAAAGCCTGGCGGTGCGACAGCTTGTCGGTTGCTCTGAGAGGCGACCCATTCTCGGAGGCGCTGCTGCTTCAGCGCATTCACATCGAAATGTACTCGGCATGCGCGGATACGTTCTTCCTGCGCAGTTTGCTCAAGGCGCACATTCGCGCATATCTCGCCAACGGAACACTGTTTGAGAAGGCGCACTTGGAGTACGCGATTCAATGTGTGGCTCAGCTCTTTGAGCTCTTTCGAGAGCATCATGGGAACGACGGACGCGCGTACAAGAACCAGATCAACTCGCTGGCGACGCTTGTGAACCATCCAGAGAACTCCACACGAAACCATTTGCGGGGTTTCTCGGTTGACTACTTGCTGCTGTTGTGGCATCGCATACCGTTTGCAGTCAGCTTCGAGCTCTCCGAAGCACTGTATCGAAGTTCAGCAGCATTCTCTGGTGACGATGACAATGATCCAGTTGGCAGCCGAGTCATCGACATGTACGAGAGTCTCTACGGTCGTTTACGCGGCTCCAAGCCCCAGATAAACTCGTACGCTGCCTTTGAAGAGCTGATTTTGATTCGGTTAGCGTTTTTGTACGCTCAGAAATCGACAACTGGAGGAAGTTCAGCTCGATACCTGCGATCGGCAGTCAAGTTGGTGGACGAGCTGTTATCGCAGAGAAGGAGACGAGCGAGGAAGAGTGCACACCAGCAAATGAAGAAGCCAAAGACGATCACGTGGCCGTGCAAACTGACACTGCCAAGCAGACTCTCGAGCGCGGAACTAGCGTTTACGCGTGGGTTCCTCCTTGATATGCTCGAAGATATGAAGCAGATCCCGCGAGAGCAACGCAAAAGCTGGCACGACTACAACGAGCTGCATACGGAATTGATGGCGACAGTCACAAAACAGAGCAGAACGAATGATAACAAAGCGCAACTACTACACAAAAACCAGCAACAACCGAGAGGGATTCGGCTGTTCGTGGGTGAAACCCAGGACGTGATGATCAAGAACCTGCTCCATAGCAAACCGTTCGTCTCCATTCAGTGCGAGGGCAAGACAGTACTCAGCCAAACGCAGCCCACTTGGATGAGTCTCTCGCCGAGCTGGAACGAGTTCATCGAGTTTGAGCTCGAATCGACCAAGTCGCGGTTGGTTGTGAGTCTCGTCGACCGAGTGAAGCGCACGTCATCGTTCAGTGGTGGTGACCAAGTGATCGGAACTGTTCAGCTGTATGTGCAAGAGCTGATTGATAAGTCCGATATGTACACCATCGGCACGTTCTTTGACTTGAGCTCGCCAGCAAGAAGTGATGATATCAGCTGCACCCGTGAAGTCATCAAGACCCCGAAGATCTTTCTGGGTTTCCAGGTTCTCTTCAAACCACATGAGGCAGCCTCGAAGGGGAAACACGAAGTGCCTTCGAAGCAAATGTGTGGCAATTGGGAACTTGGCGAGCTTCGAGCGAATCTGCACGGCGACCTGGAGACTTTTCTTCGATCGCGCTGGATCTGGAGTTGGTTTGGGAGATTGTGAATGAGCGAGCAAGAGTACTCCATTGCGAGCTGGTTCTTGCACAAGGCGGTGGGGGTAGCTGAGGCATCCTTTCGAGTTCTCAGCAACAACAACAGCAGACAGCGACAGCAGCAAAATCAGGAGCAGGAGATCCTCCAGTATGTCCAGGACTTGGTCGCACTCGTCACTTGTTACAAGGCAACAGTGACGAGAGAGCACTGGGTGTACTATGCTTCCCCATTGATCGAAAGCGCAGAAGTGATGCTGCAGAACGCTATTTACGCTGGTATGGTCGACAACACACACGACCCTGGTATCCAGAAGCTACTCGACAGCATTGAAGCCAGTAAACAGGAAGCAGGCAACCTATCAGACCCAGGTCCACTCGTGAAAGCGCTGGCTCGGAATACACCTGCGTCATCAGACTGGGCGAGAATCCCAGTAGACACAGAAGCTCCCTCTTCATCAGATGGTACCTCCGCTGCCTACTACTTCAACTTGGACACAGGAGAGTACTTTGTGCCGCGCACTGGCGCTTTGGAGCCGCTCGAGTACGAAGACAAGGAGTTTCTCAGAAGGTGCAACTTTGAGGTAGCGGGTCAAAATCCGCATCGCATCGTGATTATGAGCCAGGAGATGAAAGCGCGCGTGCTCTTGCATCGCCACGACATGCTGCAGCAGAAATCACACGACCCGTACCACTGGACCGCAGTGTTCAACGAGCGCCGACAGGAAATGGAGTTCTTCAGTGTGAGGCTCTCAACAGATGCCAGCGGCAGTAGTACCACCAGCACCAAGTCTAGATTCAACCACCGCCAGCAACCTGTGACGTACGTGATGGTCGCAGATGAGTACATGCTCTACCAAGTACTCTTGGTCCAGGACGCTTTTCGGAAGTACCATTTACACAAACAACGAGGGCGGAAACTTCGAGGAATTGTTAAGTGCGCTCGCTGGTTCACAAAGGAGTTGCTGGCTGCGCGTAAGCGGATCCGGCTGCGTGTGGAGATCAAACGCAAGCAGGCTCTTAACTGCCTCTATATCATTGTTGAGAGAGCACAGCATCTACGCGCTGGCGACTTGTTCACGAGCGATCCGTTTGTGATCGTAACGGTCTTTGATTCTGACGGCAACGAGATCGCAAAGGGCAAGACGAGCGTGCGGCACAACACGTTGAACCCAAAGTGGAACGAAGAGTTCGAGTTTCAATTCGAATGGCAAGAGTTTGTGGGCAAAGCGCTTGAAGAAGATTCGCTGCTGGATGAATATGATGAAGTATGCGATCCAAACCAACAGCACAAAGCTGTTGGGACCCTGAAGTTTGAGGTATGCGACTATGATATCGTTGCGCTAAAGAAGGATAAGAAGGAGTCCAGCGGCAGCAGCGACTCTGGTGATGATGAAGGCGACGCAGGAACCGGTCTTGTGGACGTTAGCGGCAACAACGAGAAGAAACAGAAGAAAGGAGACCTCCTGGGTCGAGCGAGTGTCCCAATCGAGTCTCTAGACCATGGAAATCTTTTCTCCGCAGAGCTGCTGTTGTATCGCACAGTTGAAAGCTATGCTGGTGGCGAAGCAATGGCGCCGGCGAAGGGAACGCTGAGTGTTTCGGTTCAGTGGATGCACTCGACAGAGTTTGATACGAAAGATCCTCGGAAACAGTCTTTGGATGCGAGAAACTGTGTCCTGGCGAAGAAGAAGCCACTTCCCAAGCAAAGGTTACCTGAAGCACTCGTGCGCGATCTGCACAGCATTCGTGTGCAGTTTGAGAAGACACTGGAAGTGTTGCTTGACTTGGGGAACTCGACGCTCGATCCATTGCAGCGCCTGAACAAACGAATGCTCAACGCGCAGGCGGTGGGGAAAACAGCGGAGGAAGCCAAAGTGGTGGAGCAGCGCATGTTCGCGCTGGTCAAGATGCAGCTCATCCAAAAGATGAAGAGCTTGGACGACCAGCTCCCTCTCTGCAGCGAATTGATTCAGCAGTTCGTCCAGGAGAGTGCTGTTGTTGGGTTGATTCAAGAATACGTCGACAGCCAAGAGACAGAGAAGTACCAAGAGCTCACAGAAATCAAGGACTCAGTATTGGATGGAATCTCGAAAGCGGTGCAAGAGCTCCAGACGCTACCCACGCAATCTGAGTCGACTGGTCCTGCGATTGACTGCAGTCGAGATCTCAAGAAGGTCGGCGTCTGCTTCGAAACTGCGTTCCGCCGTCGACTAATTATGAAGACTTGGAGCCACAATCTCGACAAGGCGTTGACGATATTCTTCGTTCTCGAGCAAGAGAAGGAACTATTATTGACGCCTCTGAACTCCGCTGTTGACGATCTCTACTCAAAGACGGAAGCCCAGACAAGCAACCTGAGCACTGCAGCGGTAGGGGTGGCAGCGCTTGGGTCTCCTGCTGGAGTCCAAGCACCACAGTCGCCAGTCAAAGGGCCGACCAAGTCAACAGCATCAGCTGAAAAGCGCCTCGAGCGCATTCAGAAGGAGAAACGAAAGAAGCAGCGAGGCAGGTAGCAACGAGCATTGGCGGATTATTTTATTACTGTTGTCATAGTCCGCTTGGCTTGCAGCAGTCAATCTCGATATTTCATCAAGCGCAAGTGCTCAAGTGTGAAAGACGCAACGACATGTTGTTTGCTGAATCGCTCGCTAGTATTTGTCGCATTAGCTCTTGTTTTCTACTAAGTAGTCCTACATTTTTGTATATTTCAAGTAAGTAGTCTCTATAGCCCTGTGCATCGCTGCTTGATGTGCTTGCGCAGTGTACTGGAGAAATCGTCGAGCTCTTTATAGGACGGGAAGTAGTTGACGTCGATCACGAAGAGCTCCTGCGTGGCGTCCGAGACGATCACGTCAAAGCCAAAAAGCGTCAGACTGAGCTCTTCGCGGATGCGCTCGCCAATCGCGCGAACGGCAGCGAAGATTTCGCTCTGGCTGCGAACTGCTACGGTGGTGTTGGCGTGCTCCGTAGATGCGCCAGAAGCGCTGGTGGTGTTGGGGCGGCTACTCACTGCAGTCTCTGGATGGAAGTCCTCAGTCGTCGGGTATTGCTTCTGCGTGTTAAAGTGCACCTGCGCAGCGCCGGCGTTGAGGTTCGGGAGCGAGCGGCGCTCTGCGACGTTGATGAGGTCTCCGAGCACGTAGCCCTTGAAGAGTCTGCTCGAGTGGTTGATGAACTCCTGGTAGAGCGTCGGGTATTCGACGTATACGAGATCCGACCGCTGGGTGATAACACTCATCAAGTGCGATCGGTCCGTCGCTGAAACAATCACCATACGAAACATTGGTAAACACGCTGGTTCCACATAATGCAACAGTCAAAGTTTGCGTGCCCAACACACGTACCACAGGCTTCGACAGACTTGCAGATCAGCGGCAGCTTGGTCTCTCCCGAGTCCACTGCGGCACAGAGCGCGTCAAACTGCTCGCGCGAGCGGATAACGTGAAACTTTGGCACACTGAACGCGACGTGGTGGTGGTCCTTCTCACTCTTCTTCTCCTGCTGCAATCGCACGAGCATCTCGCAGGCTTCGTGGCGGTCTGTGAGCAGCTGCACGCTCGCGATCGGATCGATGATCTTCACGCTCGGGTTCTGCGTCACGTACTCGTGCATGAGCGCGAGCCGCTGCGACGCGTCCGGGTCGCCCAGTCGCCCAAACACCATCTCGTGCGCGAGCTTGTGCAGCACGGCGTCGAGCTTGCCGTACTTGTGCGCGATGCTCTGCGCGCTCGTGACGCTCGCGTCGTAGAGGTCGATGAGCACGAAGCGCACGCCGTCCTTCACCTCGTGCAGCAGGTCGCGCAGGTGCTCGATCTTCTTCGCGGGGAAGATCACGCCCACCGCCAGGTCGTCCGTCGCCATCGTGCTCGTGCCTGTTGTCTTGGTGCTGCTGCTGCTGCTGATGATGCTGGAATGGAATATGAGCAGCTCAGGTTGCTCTCATTTCAGTCAGGTGGGTGTCATTAATAGTAACCCCCCTTCCCTCCCCAATCAAATGGATTTTGATGGACGTAGAAACTGCACCGTGTGTCTCTAAATAGAAGGCTCTATTTCCAAGTGATTTGATTGGCTAAAATGAAAATTTTGATGTGGGACACGTGAAGTTCAAAAAAACTGGGAGCTGCTCACACGTCGCAGATTTCTCAATAATGATGGCTTCTTGTGAAAATAGACGCCTGATCTCCTTCAAGGGGCGGTATGGGAGGGAGGCCATGGGATATGCATGCAAAGTGTTGCTTGTTGCCCTTTCTTTGGGTTGGTATAGATATGAGCTCTACAGAGCTACAGTTGCAACTATCTGTTGGCTCTTATAATGCACGCGGTGTTGGTACTGTCGCTCAGGAAGCCAGGAACTTCTTGGTGTAGTCGTCCGCGTCGATGATCTCGAAGCGGTGCGAGTTGAACGCCAGCTCGGCGCCGACCGTGAAATGGTTGAGCGAGAAGTGCACGCCGTCGTTGCTCTTGTAGCGGCCGCGCTCGAGGAACTTGCCGTTCACGACTCCCGAGTTGCGCTGCTCGGGCTCATAGATCGAGATCGTGTCGTCCGTGAGGAAGAATGTGATGATGAAGCGGCGCTGCTGCTGCTCCTTGCGGCTCGCGATCATCTTTGCCGAGAAGCGCAGCAGCATGCGGTCGAACTCGGCCATCTTTTTGAAGTCTTTGCGAGGCGGCTTGGGGTACAGCGAGTTGCACGAGCCGAGCGAGTCTTCCTCCGTGCCGTAGCCATTGTATGCGGGTGGGTCGGGCTTCTTAAACACGGTCTTCTCCAGCACGGTGGTCATCGGAGGCGCCAGGTCACGCACCCACGCCATCTTGTAATAGTCGCGCGTGTACGGATCCGCATCGACGATCTTCATGTCCTTGCCAAAGACCTTCAGCACGGCGCCAACGAAGAGGTCTTCTTCGTTGTAGTAGCTGCCACGACCCGTGGGCTCCTCGACGCCGCGGTCTTGCTCGTCCGTCAAGCTCTCTTTCCAGTTCTTGAGCAGTCTGCACCGGCGCAAGAGCTTTGGGAACGGGTCGCAACCAGAGTTGGCTTTCTGCACTTCCTTGAACTCGATCGTGTCGTCTTCGAGGAAATAGTCGAGCACGTACGTCATGAGGTCGCCGTAGAGCTGGTCACGCACGTCGTACTCGCAGTGAAACGAGAGCACCTTGCGGTTGTTGGCGAGGAACTTGCGCTTCTTCTCGCTCTGCAGGCTCGAGCGGTTCGGGTTTCCCAGCGACGCCTCCATGTACGTCTTGAGCGGATACCGCACTTTGCCGTAGAAATGCTCGTGGTCGCCGCCGCACATGCGCGTGATCTGCTCGCGCGTGAGCGTGTACTCGTCCTTGGGCAAGTCGATGGTGCGTCCGACGTCGAGTCCCAGGTTCGCATAGTGGTCGCGCGTGAACTGGTCGCAGTCGTACAGCTTGAACGAGCGACCGAAGATCGACAGATCCATGCCGATGTGCAGGTCCTTCGACGAGTACAGTGACCCGTCGGACTTGTTGAGTCGGCAGCGCTTGAGGAACGTGCCCTGCGGGATGCCGCTGTTCTGCACGCGCGGCTCGATGATCTCGAACGTCTCGTCGTGCAGATACAGCAAGATCGTGTTCTTGCGCAGCCGCACGATCTCTAAGTTGCTCTCATCGACACCCTCAATGTAGAAGCTCTGGAAGCGCAACACCTGGCCATAGACAAATATACTGCGGTTTAGTATCGAAGAGCTCCTCAAAGTTCCAAAATGTACCCATTTCCTGACTGGATGATACAAAATGTAGCCATTTGGGGCATAAAAAGTACCTTGTTGACGTTCTGCGGGGCGAACTTGCTCTCCTGGAGCAGCGCGTCGAGCTTGCCGCCGATGTCGCTCGCGGTCGTGTCGAACGCTCGGCTGTCCGAGAGATCGCTCCGCGTCGTGAGCTGGTTGAGCTGGCTCAGCGTGCTGTCGATGCGCAGGTGGCTCTCCACGAGCTTGAACCGCTGCGGCTTGAGGTGCGACTTGAGGCGCGGGTCATAGTTGGTCGCGCCGAGCAGCGTGTTCTTCGGCGCGTACGACGACGCCATCGTTGCTTGGCGTGTGTAAGGCTCTCTATCAGTCCCGAGTGCTGAGAGCGTGAGTGCTGGGGGGGGGGTGGAGTCGTTCCTGAGCGTGCTTGATGGAGCTTTTCGTTTCTGCAGCGCTGGCGGCGTGTGAGAGCCATGAAGCGAGCGATGCGTGTCATTCATTGATTCCTAATTTTAGAAAGCTGCCGATCAGAACCGCCGCCAAATATAGCACTCGCCAAAGATGGATTATTTATATGCATGTGGAGGGCTATTAATAGCAGCAACAGCCAGCTCTGTGTATGTATGGCTCGGAAGAGAATGGGAAATCAAATACCAAGAGAGAGAGAACTAAAGGCGCCACCAATTGCAAAGTCCAAAGGATACGCTATGTATTGATTGAGAAAAGAACCAAAAACATCCAAAGCCTCACTCACTCATGAAGGAAGACAACGTAGCAGCAGAGCGTACTGCTACTGCAACCTTCAAAACGCGTTGCGAGCGAGCATGTTGAGGTGAGACGGGAAGAGAATGATGGGCAGAGCTGGCTTCCAGGCAAGCTGGTGAGCGAGCTGCTGCAGTTGCCGAACGCTTACGCGGCCTTGGCGAGCGCTTCTTCCTCCGTCAAGTGGCTTGGGCGGATCGAGTTCTTGATGCCAAGGCATTCCAAGGCGATGTGGGCGGCCTTCTGGCCCGAGATCATCATGGCGCCGAAAGTTGGTCCCTATCAAATCAAATCAAAGCAAGCAGGCAAATTAGAATGATGCCCGCAAAATAGCAGAGTCGATAAAGATGATGGATGTACCATGCGAGGAGCACCCTCGAGCTCGGCAACTTCCATGCCGCACACGATCATGCCAGGCACGATCTCCTTGGTCCCGTTGACGATCGCGTCTTCGGCGGCGGCCATGTCCAAGCAGCCCATGCCTGGGACGTGGTTGACCATGCCGATGTTCTGAAGGCGCTTGACGCCCGAGGCACCCATTGGACCGTCGTGGCCACAGGCACTGATCAGCACCTTGCCCTCCATCACGTTTGGGTCCATGCAGCTCTGGGTGCCGTGGTTGAGTGTGACCAGAGTCCAGTTGGTCACGACACCACCGACGCGGCCGTTCTTGATGATCAGGTCTTCAATGGCCGTGGCGTTGAAGAGCTTGACGTTCGGCGCGCGCAGCAGCTTCGACATCACAGTCGACGTGAACAACGCAGCGTGCTTGATCACAACGTGGTTCTCCGTGGTGTCGTACGGGATCTCGAGCTCGTCCAGGAACGCGTCGGCCGGCTTGCGCACAATCATCGACGAGAACAGCTGGCCGCCCAACCAGGCACCGCCACCCGGGGCGACGCTCTGCTCGATCAGCGCGACGCGGACGTTCGGGTACTTGGACAGCTCGTACGCGGCGACGAGACCAGCCGAACCGGCACCGGCGATGATGACGTCCGAGTCCGCAAAGTCGTACATGTCCTTGAAGTAGCGGGTGGTCATCTCGCGCGACACCTCGGCTTCCTTCACAGGACTGCGAGTCGGGCAGGAAGAAGAAAACACACACAAGGTAAAATACACACAACAAAATAATGGGGTCATTACTTCGTCTCGGCATCTTGTGTCTGGACCTCTGTGCTTGGAAACTGGAATGCTGGAACGTACGCGAACGTGTAGTCGTCGAACGGAGTCTTGCGGGCGGCCGTCTCCTTCAACCACTCGTCCGAAGGAGCGTTGGCGCTGCCGGCACGGTGCAAGACAGCGCCTGGGCCGACAGTGGCGAAAGAGCGCGCGCCGACTGGGGCGACACGGGAAGCGAGAGACTTGACGACGGCGTGCATGGTTGCTGATTAGTCTGTGTCGACGAGCGTCGAGAGTCGAATGTCGGAGCGCGAGTGCCACATAGACAGCAGGAGACAACGATGAAATCCACAACGTCAACACAGCAGTCCCTACGCCGGTATGACCCGGATCAGGTTCATAGGGTATAATCTCAGCCGGTCAAAGAATGGAACTAGTCCATAATCGCCACGGCACCCCTCGCTGATAGTATGTTAGTCTTGCCCAACACCATCAATACACAACATACATACATGCATACAAGCAAGCGAGCGAGCGTGCACAAAAGCACACGCACACACAACACGCGCACGCACGCTAGGCAGGCAACACGACATCTACTCTACGCATCCATCTTCTCTCTGATGCGCATGTCGTCACACCCACACAGCCGATCCGCCCTTCGCTGCGCGCGCGTGAGTGCGTGCGTGCTCACGAAAAAGATGGAAGGGTACGCTACCAATTCGAAGGGGAACTGCGTGGAGGAGGGGGTCTGGAGACTTGAGACTTGAGGCTTGCGGAGGAAATTCGCGAATGAGGCAGGCGAACAGGAAAGAACGGAAAAGATTCGCCAAAACACGCGTCTGTGGCCAGCGTGCGGCGTGGAAAGTGATGGCCCGGAGAGCGGCTGATGTCACAAGGTTCAAGCTTTAACATCCGCTAACCTTCACGGCAGTTGAAGCAAATTGACGAGAACGAGTGTGTTGTGTTGCAGAGAGTGACATATGGAGGGCGTTGGTGGGTGTTAACAATCGTGGCAACACGGAATGCCGTTGAATGGAAGAGACCCCCGTTTGGATGACGCTCTCACCATAGTCGCTGATTGGTGGGCCGCCCGTTAAATCCAAGCAGACACGCTGGTTTGATTGCTCACAACGAGTTCCAAAACGGTGGATAAACACTTGATTTTTGTATTCAGCTTACTAAACTTAAGACACCCAACTAAGATTACGATTTCAACCAATGAGGATCATCATCATCAGATATCAGCCAATCAGAGCACGCGGTAGCGCAATGTTTCTTGAAGGTGCAGAAAGTTGGCGTGTTCAAATCCTACCATATTTCCTTGAAGGCAACCTACACATGAATCTTATGCTTGATAAGTTTGTACTTATCGACGAGCTTTTGCTTAGCGGTAGTTATAATCGGAGCAAGGCGGCAGGAGATGGAAACAACGAGAACATTATCATCACCAACAGCGACACGCTGACCCCCAAGTTCATGCGAGAGTTTGCAAGACTTTCCCGCTAAGTAACAATAAATACATTCATGCCTCATCAGTGAAACCATTCGCACATAGCACTCTTTGCACTCGTTGTGGAATATGCAGCAATTGCTGGCGCGCTTTCTATGGGGTGCTGCCATATTATTTTGGTGAATATTCGATGAGGTCGCTTGAAGACAGCCACAGCTGATTGGTCGAGCGCTACAGTGTCCAAGTTCACTTGCTGTTTGTATTGAACTTGGACACAGTCATATTTTAAGGACACGGGGGAAAAAGGACCAGCGAGGATAGTGACATGCTGAAACACATCCTGAAATAACACCTGAACATCCTAAAATAACCCCTCAACTTAGGAACATGCGGCAGAGGTCCCTGAAATAACAGCGTAAAATACGCTGCTCCACCTCTTTCAGGACCGGAGATGGGTTCGAGCTGTTCAATTCAGGAGACTGGATCAGGTGCGTTAAGAGCGTGACGTGGCTGCGCGTTAAATAACACAAAAAATCCGTTAGCAAAAACACTGACTGCCATCCAACCATCCAAGCATCAATTGATGGGTAACGAAGGAAGGATTCGTACCTGCTGTTGTAGTGCTTCGGGTTCGAGTGCAAGTGCACGAGCAGCTCCAAGAACGGCAGCTACACAAGAAAGAGCAACAAACGAATGAATGGTCAGCAACGCAGACCACTACGCTCATGGAAAGACACCATAGGTTGTCAGCACGCACGTACCTCCCAAAAGTACTGAAAGAACGCGTCATCGTGGGACTCGGGCGCCAACTGCAGAATGCGCAAGCCGTACTTGAACTCTTCCGGCGCAAAGCACTGGTAGAGCACCGCAGCCGCAACATGCGCGCCGACCTTGACGAGGCATTGGCTCTGTTACAACACACACACACACACACACACACACACACACACATCGCATTTCACTGAGTTAGCAACTATGTATCGCCCAGCTCATACAAATACAGAGAAGGCTGTCGCTTACCAGGCGCACGAGCGAGCTCTGGTCGATAATGTCAACGACAGACGTCATGTCGGAAAAGAAGTTCGTTGCAAGCGATGCAGCGACGAGATACCCTTTCAGAGCAGCACGTGGGTCTGCTCGCAACATCACACATCGTTTGTTAACAACGAACACACATCAACAGCAAAGGCAGCAAGCACATCACAAAAGAAAGGAAATCAAACAAACATACCGGAAGTCGAAGACAATTTCTGCTTCACGATCGGATTCAGCGAAATGTCCGCTCTGGAGCAGTGCCATCTTGGCTCACGCGAGCATCTCTTCATCAAGCAGTTAAGTCCGTTGCTGTGCAGCGCCACGAGGTCTGCCTGGAAACTCTTGATGAACGGCGCTGTCATGAAGTTTGCACTGATTCCCGCGTCTGCTGACGACGACTCCTTGGACTCGTCGTCTGCTGCCGCAGCTTTCTTCTTCATAGTCTCGGGTGCAAAAGCTTGCAAGAACGCCAAGTCTCCGTACGGCGTCAGCTCAAACGAGATCCGGTAGTCGCAGATATTGCGCATGTACGCACGGTGCAAGAGCCCCGCGGAGATGCACACGAGCGTCTCCAAGATCCACAACGGCAAATCAATCAACAATTGCAGCGCTTCAGTTTCTTCTTCGTCGCCTTGGGCTTCATTCGTACCAGAGACCATCTCCAGCACTTGTCTGCGCTTGAGCAGGATGTCAGCTACGAGCTTGTTGCTCGTCACAATCGAGAACTCTGGTTTCCCGTTCTCAACGTGTGCGCCTTCGAGCGAGCTGAAGTACTGCATGAGAGCGCCGCACGCGATTGCAAACTCCAGCTGGTAAGAGAGCAGTGACTTTTCCTTCGCGATCGTTTTCCAGTGCGCAAGCGCGTCCCAGCAGTTGTGCAGCATGCAGAACGCAATGAGGTTCTTCCAATTCCCGTTCTTGTCATCTTCGTCCAGTGTGGAGAGCATCTTCGAGCTCTCTACGTGCAAGGATCCAAACTCGTTGCGGATCAAGCCGATGAACGCGTCTCGGTCACTCGTGCGCTCGAAAACGAAGAGCCCATTCAAGTCGGAAGTGAATCGCAAATGCGCGCGCTGCTTGTCCACCGATGATCGCAAGTGCGACTCACTCGCACACTCATCCGTCAGCTCACTGAGAGAAGCTCCATTGCGCGACAACTTGGCTCTAGGCAGATCACATCGCTGCAACTGGGCTTCTGCACCGTCCAGCGAAAGAATGCTCTGGAAATTCTGAACCAGACGGACAAGGACTTGTTGCAGTCTCGCTTGCTTTCTCTTCTCCACATTGCCGAAGAGGAACCCCGTCAAGCGCAACACGAACATAATCAGCTCGTTAAAGTGACCCGAATTTTGTGAGCCGGTCTTCGAGTTTCCTGGTTGCTGAGGAAATGATGCCTGGTAAATCTCCTCTTGCAGCAAGCGGAAGATCCCGCAGACGCAGGCTTCAAGAGAGATCGAGTCGTCGGCTTGCACAAGCTGAAGCAACGCGTTCCCAAGTGCAATGCGCTTGTAGAACAGACGCAGTGTCGAAAGAGATGTTTGGTTGTCATGACGACCAATCGTGCCGTTCTGCAAACGCACCATCCGCAGCGCGCGTTGTTCAAGCGCAGAGCGATACCCTGGAGGCAGGCGAGTCAGTTCGTACGCGACCATGTCGCTCTCCAGAAGCTCGACCACTCGGTCCCAGTCTTTGCTCTCCCAGGCAAGCTCCACCTGAGCCTTTGGGGACTTGGAGAGTGTGTCGCCCTCGACCATCGATCGCGATTCCAAAACCGCTTCACACGCTGCGAGGTACCCTTCGAGCGACTCTTTCTCTTCCTGGGTCATCTTGATCATGTCACGATAGTCATCTACAAGCTCACCTGCGCGACTGAAGCACTCGTACGCCTTCTCGTACCCGTTGAAGCTGAAGAAATACACCCCGAGATCAAAGAACGCATCCCATTGAGACTGTTTGGAGAGCTGCTGCTTGTCATCGTCCATCAAAACAGCTTGGATGCTCTTTGCGATCTGGATGTGGTTCAGCATGAGGTCGCTGAGCGCCATCTGGAAGCCCGCCACGAGCTCGTCCGCGTCGTTCCTCGTGCTTGACGTCAGGTATCCGTTCTGGGACTGACTCACCATCGCGCGCAGCGTCCATCGGTTGTGCAGCAAGTGGGCTTCGTACGGCTCGAGCGTGATGTCCTCCGTGAACTTGTTCCGAGGCTCAGTGGATTCCGCAAAGTCCACGATGCCGTCGACAAGCAGGCGCTGAAAGTGCAGCGGCAGCGCCTTTTCGATCGTCGATAGCGACAAGTGCATTTGAAGTGCGACCTATGGGTAATTACAAATAGTATGAAGACCCATCAGTATATACTCATAAATCATACACATCTTTGGCGATTAGTAGTGACGTATAGAACGCACCTGAGCAGCAACGAGAAGCAGCGCCTTGTAGCGATTGTTGCGGACGTTCCCTTCGTCTGCAACCAGTTGCGCTTGGTCGAGAAACTCGCGCACGAGCTCAATCGCCGACGTTGCACCATGAGCTCCTTTTGCGTTCTGCTGGCGGAGCGCACTCAACTACAATACAGGCGAATCAAAGCAAGCATCATTCAATAAATAATCACAAACGAGAGTGTCTTGCGTTTTTGTGCTTGTATTCATTCAACGTACGTGTTTCTGGAGCGCGTCCGGGTGCAGCAGGAACTCAAACCAGGCGTAGGAAGGCGCGGTGGGCGGAATCTCGATCAGCGGCTGCTGGAAGATCGAGCGGTACACGCCGTCGTCCTCTTCCTCGCGCGGGCTCGACGGCCCCGGTCGCGGCGATCCGGGCATCAGCGGCATCTTTGCTTTCAATTTATTGCGTGCTTGCTTTGAATTCACTTGGGGAGGTCTTTCGGGATCGTAATTATCCGAGTTCATGTAGTCCAGTACAGTGCGCGGCAAAATCTTACAGACACCTCAAATTTTTTGGATGAGGTGAATTTCGATTCGAGTTTTACGTTTGCGGAGCTGATTTTTGATATATATAGTATTGGGAACATTCTTGTGGTGAATTTTTAGCTCGATTGAGGATCTCGGAGCCACAAATCAGGACAATCTAAATTTAAAGAGCCCGGCAAAATCTTAAGGACAGACGGAAACAGAGCCATTTGGGGGCAATCACCCATGTTATATTGATTGCAAAGCGTTGCAGAAGGCATCTAATAAGCAATCTTACTACCTTTGCTTCTTACAACGGCCAAGCACCTGTCAAACATTGAGTTTGTGAGCTTTAGAAGAAGATCAGACGAAATCTCATCCCGCACTGGTACAATCGCACTTTTTAGTTCGTCAGTGGCGGAATACTGGCGGGCGTTCTTGTACATTCGCCTCGCCATGATACCCCACAGGTTTTCAATCGCATTCAAATTCGGAGAGAACGCTGGCCAGTCCATAGTCTTGACGTTGAGGCCCGCAAGGAAGAGCTTGGTTGCGTTGGCTCGGTGGATGCTAGCGTTGTCGTGCTGGAAAACGTAGCCTCCCTCGCGAACGCCATCAATGAGCTCGAAGAGATGACTTGTAAGCGTCTTGGTTGCCCTTCAGAAAGGCCAGTTGGGTTCTCCCGAGGGACGACATACCACCCCACACCACGACGGACCCGCTACCAGAATGGCGGCTCCGCGTGGCCTTTTTGTCCATTCGGAGGTTGTGCCAGTAGTACTTGCAGCCATTGGGGCTGTCAAGGTTGAACTTTTTCTCATCCGAGAACACCACGCGGCTCCAGTCCGTGCGCAAACGAATCTGGCGCTCCACCCACTGGACACGGAGTGCCTTGTGACGGTCCGTCATGCATGGAGACTTGTTGGCCTTCTCGTACTCCAAGTAGTCGCATCGCTGCAACTCGCGCTGAACGGTGCGAACGCTTGCCTTAACACCAAGCTCCTGGTGGATTTGGTTCGCGGTGTACTTTCCAGTCGAGGTAAGTCTCTTCAAGCGAGTGCGATCGTGCACCTTCAGTGACAGTGGCCTTCCTGTGCTCTTCTTCGTACCGTAGCCTTCCGGGTCCTTCAGGAGAGCGTTTGACGGCTTGCGCGATCTCTCAAAAATCAGCTCCGCAAACGTAAAACTCGAATCGAAATTCACCTCATTCAAAAAATGAGGTGTCCATAAGATTTTGCCGCACACTGTATTACAATCGTATTTAACAGTGGTTTCTGTGACAAATGGCCATAAAAGTAGTTTTCATAGTTTTTAGTCTATAAATTGTAAACTTCATACAAAAATGTGTAAAATCGTTATTTTATACATTTTCCTGTCTTTTTCCTAAACTTTGGAAAATACTGCTTTTATTACTATTGTGACTGTGGAACAATCTTTTTTTACAACAACATAGGCACGTTTCGCTTCAACACGACTGCAATAATCAATAGATGAATAGACTAGTTTTGTCATTTGCATGATTCGCGTTAGCGCGATACAAACAATAGCCGTTAAGGCGAATCCTGTGAGAACTTGTACAAGTTCTCACAGGATTCGCCTTAAAAGCTATTGTTTGTATCGCGCTAACGCGAATTTTCAATTTGAACCAATTTTCACAGACTTCTCCCTTCTACAAATTTTTACAGGATTCGCTTTTCCAGCACAGCATAAATTTTTACAGGATTCGCTTTTCTAGAGCCATGGCGCGCGCGCTCCTCTCACCGCTGTCAATACAAAAAGTCAAAGGAAAAGCGAGCGGGACGCACGTTCGAGACCAAGTGAAGGCGCGTGTGGGTGCGTGCGAGAGGAGAGCGCGCGCGAGAGGGAGAGAGAGGCTTTGCGGGTCTGTTTGCCTGTCTGTCTGTCTGATCTTCGCCTTCCGTTTCACCGAGTGAGTCTGCGAGTGAGTGGCGCTGCGCTGCACTCTCGTAACGAGAAGCCACAGCAACCAAGGACAAAGGGGGAACGGCGCGGCGGCTCTTCCCATCGGAGCAAGGACGTTTTCCCGCGCTTTCGTCATAGAGCGAGCGTGAGTGTGTGAGAGAAAGACATATATCGCGGGTGTTGGAGAGAGAGAGAGAGCGAGAGCGACGCGCGAAGAAGAAGAAGAAGAGGACGACATGTCTGTGCGAAGCGGTGACGGGCGAGCGCCGACCCCGCCACAGAAGAGGAGTCGACTGGGAGACGCCACCACAAGCGTCGCAGGGAGCGCCCCCGGCAGCAACAGCAGCAGCAGAGCCAACACGCCGGTGCATTTCCCTGAGAGTGCGCCAAAGAAGCCGAACCTGCGCGTGGATACGGAGAATTTGAATGACGATCCAGCTGCCGCGAAGATCCTGGACAACGACGCTTTGCGCTGCATGACCTGCGGGCAAAACAGCGACGAAGCCGAGCTCATGAAGTGCCGCACTTGCGCGAACATGTTCCACGCCAAGTGTGCGAACCTGCCCTCTGTGCCAGAAGAGGGGGATTTCTTTTGCCGATGGTCGTGCTTTGCGAATTTCCACAAGCGGAAGGCGTTTGCGCAAAGAAGACCTACCGACGATTTCTCCAAGCTGGCGGCGCAGATTCAGTTAGTGCTACGCGACCGAGCGAAGCGATCTGGGCGAGACGACGATCAGTTGCAAGGAAGACAGCGAGTCCAACAACACTACACCAATGCGAATGGCCACGATCGACGCCCGCCACGCCCGGCTGAAGAAAACATCGATATCAATCAGATTGGTCGCGATTTTGTCGCTCCGCATGGAAGATACTCTCGCCATGATGAACCGAATAGTGGGAGGTTTGTCCGGAAAGCGCGAAATGGGCGAAGCTCGTCGCGGTCACCAACTCGAGACATCAATAGCTACGGAGGTCAGCCGCATAATTCTCTCGCGTTGGCAGATGCATCGAGTGGCATTCGAAGCAACCGCAGAAGCTCGAGTCGAGCGAGTAACGAGTATCCAGATCCAAGCGCTTCGATTTCTCCTGCTCCGGATGCTGCGAACTTCGTGCGTGACAAGAGTAGCAATCCTGGGTCAGGGAGGAACTCTGCGAGTCCGAGGTCGTTCACTCCAAGCCTCTCGTCGGCTAGCGGGTTCCCAGTCGACAGTTCGAGCAAGGTTGCGCATTCTGTGGCGTCGCAGCCCGTGGGTATGCCAGCGCGCCAGCTGCCAGCCATCTTCAACCAACAAGGTGCTGGCGCGTCAGGACACCTGCCTCCTCCTCAGTCTCGTTTGCCCACGCTTCACGCTGTTGGGCCGAGACAAGAGCACGATGACATGAACGTTCAATATGATCGCTCGAAGGATTATGGCGACAGCATTGAAACATCTAAACTAGCACACCATGCAAGTTCACTCGATGGAGCGATTCGTGGAAGAAAGGTCGGCGTGCAGCTTAACCAAGCAAGCGACTTTTCATCTCGTAGCGGGCGTCCGGATCGATACTTTGGCCAGGGAAGGGGGTCATCATTTCGCGATCGAGCAGATCCGAGTGCTCTGGCAGCACCAAACGGCAAGCCAGCAGGATTCTCTTCAACTGGGGCTCCCGTGATGTCAGCGAAAGAAGCAGATGTGCCATGGCTCAATCCGTCTGCGTTTCCCGTGGGGATTTACGATCGATTCAAATGCCATGCGGATGATCTCAACCGAGTCTTTCGCATCGACCTTACCCCTGCGTTTTCGGACAAGACCAACCCCCTGTACCAGTCAGAGATCGACTTCTTTTTCAGGTACTGTATTCTGGTCAACTAGTGCTGTTTTGGTGGCTTCGACATGAATTGAGTGATCTCACAACTCATCGTCTTCATGGGTGCTGTCGCTTGTAGGTGCTTTGAATCGTCGGACGTCAGCTTGGTTGTGAAGGGCATGGCGAGCGAACTGAACCCGTGTATATGGGCGTGGCCATTCATCTTGGAGAGCTGCGGAACCGACTCATATTTTTCATTCGACCACTTCCAGTATAAGAAAGGGCGAGACATTGGTCCGGAGCTGGAGTATGTCGGTGAACTGAAACTCTCCATGGGGGATTACAACTTGTACCTTGAGAAGTATATCAACAACCTATCCGGGAAAGAAGCAATTGTGCTGGAAGATCGTGCCAAGAGAGAACCAGTGACAATCCTCGCTGGGGATAACGTGATCGCGTTGAACACACTCGTGATCGCACAGAGCTGCACCAAGGTTCGTCCATGATTTCAAATATTATCATTCCATTGTGATTTTTTTCATTAATCTTATGAACTGTTTTGTTTTGTTTTCGTAGCTGTACAGTGATCTCAAGAACTCGTTCCAATGGGATGTTTTCGCGGGGGGAATCCATTGCCTGCTGCAATATCTGCCTGAAAGCGGTCGCAAAGAAAAATTTGCCAGTCCTCTCTTCCATTTCACGTTCCCTGGCGCAAGAGGAGCACTTTGCGATCCTGGAAATGGGACAACTGACACTGCATACCAGGTACGGTATACTGATATTTGTGATTGACTGCTCACTTGATTTTGTACGTAGTCTGACTGTTGCTTTCATTGCTGTAGGTTCTTGTGGGGTCTCTGGAGATGGTGATTTTCGAGCGGATGGAACCTAGACATCGCGACGAATTCATTCGAATCCTTCGACGAGCTGGCTATCAAGCCGAGAAGAAGCCGATGCTGCACGAGTCTCATCTTCGTGCATTGAGGTGAGTTGAGAGAGCGGCAAATCACTTCTTTCTTGATTGTCATCTTTCTAATGTCGATCATTTCTTTTGTGTTTTTCCAGCTCGGCTGGTTTTGTCTGGACGACGGTGAAAATCCACGACGGAGAATTTATCCACATCAACAAGGTAAGCAAGAGTGCTGGCTTCGAAAGTACAGTTAAAGTAGTTGATCAAGCTTCCCACTAATGCTTCGCAATTTCTGAAATCAGGGTCGAATGCATTTCTGGCGGGCAGTTTCGCGAGTGTCACCTGCGCGAAGTCTTCCAAATGAGCCGTGCGTGTTCTTATCCTGGGAGTGGGTGTACCAAGGTGTTTCACAACGTGGAATTTCAAATGAATGCTGGGTACGAATGTTTTCTAGTTGTCCTACTAGCACTTCTTTAAATATTTGTGCTAACTGTCGCTTCTGTATTTCACAGTTTGCCATGAAGAATGCGAGCCTATGCTCCGGGGGCTGGGCGTTTGATCCTCGACGAGCCATCATTGAAGCTGCAAAAACCGGTGTGGCGATTGTTCGAACAGGACAGTTCTTGACGTCTCGGCGCAGTGGGCTGCCTCAAATCTTGTCGTTTTCAGCAGCTGCTGCATCGGCAATCGATGCTGGAGCTGTTAGTCAGCGGCAAATGCAGATGGTGCTGTTTCTGGAGTCCATTCTGCAGTGCATGAAGACAATAGTCGACGACGAGTTTGATCTTGCGCTGGGAAAAGATGACAGCGAGGTGTTTGGGAAGCACTTTGACGGCGAAGCGATGTGGAAGATCGTCGACGCGGACTTGGCGATTTGCAAAGCCAACGATTTGAGTGCTTATGAGTGCGGCATCTGTGGACTCGAGCTGACCAACATCTACAAGCAGTGCCTTGGATGCACTGCGTACGCTAGCACATGCCATCCCAACATGAGCTACAAGGTGTTCCGGATCTGTCTTCGCTGCCACGCGCACCCAAAGCACCATCACTTCAAGCCGCGACTGATCCACGGATACTTCGGGAAGCTGCTGAGCTGTGAAGGCCACACCGGCGCGCCGCAGTCGGTTCTGGATCCCAATTTTTTCGAGTGCTCGTGCTCACCGTCGCTGCCATGCTCGTATTGCGGAGGCTGCCAGTCGTGCAGCTGTGTGTGTCACACGCGATTCCAGACACGGTTCCGTTTCTCGTCGCCCGGTAAGTTTGCTGCTTCAGGTTTTTTTTCCATCTTGATCACTCTCATGTTTCTGACATCACGTGCTTCCTTGTTGTTGATTTTTCATTCTGTGCTCAACAGAGAGCCTCGACCATTTGCGCTTCGATGTAGATGAAGTGATCAAGTTTCACAAGCAACTGCGGTAAACGTCGAGTTTGAAGAGCACTACCCCCGTTTGTATGTAGTGATGTAGGTGTGTTGATACGACCATGGCACGTGATGGAGAGATTATGATACAAAGGGCTGGATCGAAACGTCAAGAGAGTGAGGAGAGAGTTGTACACTGTCACGTCGAGGGTATGAAGAACATGAAGGAATAGCGATCGGCCAAACAGGAAGAGAACGGGCAGCTCAAAGTCATCCAGGTCGTCGTCGCGTGGACACACTACCTAAGCGTCAATCAATCAGGTTAGCTTGCTTTTGCTGCACCAATTGGTGCGATGATCCCTTGATTTCCAGCACGACTGATACTGGAGAAGCGTCGAAAACAAATCGTGGTCTATGTCTTCCTTCTAGACGACGCGATTGCATACACCCGGCACAGCAATCTCTCTCTTCGCAGGCAGCTCGTACAGCTGGCGCTTCTGCTACCGGGAACATACTCGGATGATACCGCGAGTCATATACTGACGCGACAAGAAACGGAGGTTGAGCTGGCTGGAGCCCAGTAGATCGTCTCCATCGTGCCGAAATGCCAGAGCGACCTCGCTGGATTCTGCTGGGCAGCATTCAGCCAGCACTGTGATCACGCTGGCGAGTCGACATCCGTGAAAATGGCGTGATTGCGCCACGTTGCACATAAACCGTCGCGTCTTTTCAGGATCGGCACCCGCCCACAACAGCACAACGGTTGGTTGCTTTCAAGTTTCCTTCTGGCGTCCACTAGATGGCCACCAGCTCGAGCAGCGCCTTCCAGATGGCCACCAGCTCCTGTTGTGTATCCCACACGTGAGTTCCGCTTGGAGGAAATGGTTTTTGATTTTCAGCTGGTGCGCTCATTTTTATGAAAATGACTGTTTCTGACGCCAGTGACGGACGCGTCAGTCAATCAGCCGTTTTCTGTTTCCCAACTGGTTCTCTGCTCGTTCCCAGCACGCATCAATAGCATGGCGAGCCTCCACCAATCTGACTTTGAATTTGAAATGTGGACGAAAAATGAGCAAAAAGAAGTCCCACGTATCATAACATGTTAAAAGTGCCGAAGATGGCGCGCGATGGCGAAAGCGTTCACATGACAGAGAATCCGCAGTTGTCTGAGGTGTCAAGACCCTCAAGGCAAGCTAATTCATCCCGCCTTCGGCTTGCATGCGCTACGTGGGCACACGCCAGCGTGAATCAGGGAAGCCATCAAGAGAAACAAACGATGGGGGGAGTCGAGCTTCCTGCGCTCCTTCCGAAACACGCCAAAAAGCGTGGATACAATTTCTTGGGATCCTCCGAACTGCAACTTGCTTTCAACAGTTGCCAATTTCACGATCAAACGTGCCCATCCAGTCTTTTTGTGAGATGTGAAATGCTCAAATGATGAAGACATAAGTCAGTTGAACACTGTCAAGGACCGTCCAGGCTCTTTGATGCTGGAAGGTGTTGGGAGTCACAGGAAGGAATCCAAGCCCCCGAAGGAGTCAAGTCAGATCAGTCTCTGATAACCCAATCCAAATGGCGGCGCTTTCTTTCTGGCGAATCTCAAGAACAAATAGCCGCAAAGATCGAAGAGCTCCCGAACAGCAACATACACTTTTGTTAGGGTTTGAAAACCTGGTCGACCGAATCGCGGCGCTTGGATCTTTGGAAAAAGCTTGAACTTCAACGTGCACCACACCATCAATCATTTGAAGGGTTAAGCACGTTAAAGTGATACGAATTCTGCCATTTTGCCACTGCTATTTAACAAGCGCGCTTTCCAACCCGAAAAATGGTTTCTGAGTGGGCTTTTCCAAGTTTGGAAGCCTCAGCCGCCACGTGAAAAATCGCAAACCTGCGATACGCAAGATAAGAAAGTTGGTGAAAGCCGTCACTTTTGATGACGCTTATTTTGCACAACACTTATTCGGTGGAAAAGACACGCAAAGTGAGCGGTCCAAAGCACCAGACTCACACCAAGCACGCCCACGTGTAATTTGTAAATGCGCAATATGCACAGCATTGAAGAAAACCGAAAGGCTTCCTGCCTCGCAATATATATATGTGTTGGGTTTAATAATAATAATAATAATACTTTCTCAGAAGGTGACATATCCTCAAATGTGTCGCCGCCTAAGAAATTTTTAGCGCTTTTTTGTGGTGCTCGCATTTGCCCTCGTCACCCACCAAACCTCCTTGTGTGACGACGATGCCACACAAAAAGCGCCAGTCTGTTAATTTTTAAACTCGGTGATTGTATCAGAGCGTAAAAGCATTTATTTTTGAGGAGGGCTAGGAAACTAGCCCCGAGTGACTGATTTTCTTTCGATCCTTTTTCCTCGTGGTCTGGCACTTTTTGGGACGATCCATACTGAGCGCCATATAAAAATGGTCGCGTCGTGATGCTGGCTGGCTGACTGGGTGCGTCGAAGAGCGACGTGGACGAATCCGAAGCGCTCGTTCGCCAGGCTCGCACGTTCTTTCCCTACGGTACGGTACCCAGCTGAACTTACTGTATGGACCCGCCCAGCCAGTCCAGCTAGATTACCTACAAGGCCAGTAGTAATGACTGGATAAAATGGGAAAGCACCCAGCTGGCTGGCAACCGCAGACACATGCCAGTCCAACACCTCCATTTCCGTACTTGGCGTTGACGCCCCAAGTGCAAATCTGCCATCACCACCCGCGTGCCACCCCCTCCGTCCGCCACCATAAAGCCGCCGAGTCTCGCGCGCGCACGACGGCCCCCGCCCGCGCCCATTCCCCCACTCCTCCTCGCTCGCTCGCGCGCCTATTTATTCATCGCCACAAGAAGACCAGCATGCGGCGCAACTACGGCTCGCTCAACCTCGCGGCGCTGGATCTCAGCAGCAGCGCGACAATCGGCGACGCCCGCTTCCAAGAGTCGTTCATGCTGGCGCACGACCTCGCGCACCTTGACGTGTCCTCGTCCTCTGAGCATGACGACTGCGCGTCGGCGGTCGGCTATCCGATCGAGTACTTTGCGATGATGCACGACGGAGACAACGAGGACGACCACTACAACGACGCGTACGCGCACGCTGACGCGCCGCGGTGTCGGAAGCGCAGCCTCTCGGAGCACGGACTCGGCGTCGAGACGCGCGCGTCATCGTCCGCGTCCATCACCAGCACGTGCAGCACCGCCAGCACCAGCAGCAATGCCAGCAATGTGAGCACCGGAATCAGCATCCCAGTGACTGTCACGACAGCGGTCAAGGCTTCGTCCTCATCCTTACAGTCGAGCAGCTACCACTCTTCAGTCCAGAAGCAGCACCGCCTCGCGCTCGACCTGCCGCCGCGACTCGTGGAGCAGCATCACGTGGAGCTCAACGCGCTGCGGTGTCTCAGCCTCAACCTCATGCTCTCGTCGTCGACGCCGAGCGGCAGCAGCAGTGGCATGATGACCATGCCACAGCCGTCCACGTCGGTGCCCAAGGTGAACTCGTTCGAGTTCGAGATCGGCTGCCAGCCGCAGACCGACCGCGTGACCGCGGCGCTGCTCGCGGGTCGCCGCAGCTCGCTGCCGCGCAACATGATCCAGAGCGTCTAACGCGCCGGCCATCGGAGCTATTGAGCTGCTCGGTCGTCGCTCTGCCCCCCCTCCCCGTTCCTCCATTCATCTTATTTAGATTTTTTTTCTTTTTTTTCTTTTGATACATTAGCAAAAAAACGGTGGTGTGTGGAGAGTGTGTGTTGTATTATGAGTGCGGAGTGAGCGAGGAGGGATGAAGGAAGGAAGGCGAGCGACCAAGAGACCAATGAGACCAAGCGAGCGAGCAAACAGCACCAGCGTCATATTCATATCCGTTGGCGTTCGCTTCGCTTCCCCAGTTTTCCATTTATAATTATTTTTATTTTTCTTAGTACGATACGACTTCAAAAGAGACGTAGCTTAACGCATTTCCTAACACGACCCAACGCCTCGCCCCTTGCTTGTCTTCCTGCATATCTGAGTCAGCCCCAAGCAGCACGATGGTGATGCATAACGGAACTTCCCAGCATCATGCCGGTGCGCGCGGCTGTCAACATGCCATGCGCGCTCTCACAGCATTATATACCCGCGTCTTCCTGGGCTTCTCCACAACGCTTCCATTCCATAAAGACGCGTCACTAACAAATCAACAGCTCCTTACCCAAAAAGTGAGAAAAATCCGCGAACGGGTGGCTGTTAATGGAAGATTCTCGGTTGAAGTTTGGGGATGGCGTGTGGACTGGGCGGAACTTTTTGAAAAGTGTGTCGTTTGGTTGTTTTCCGGGGTGGTCTGTCTCTGTTTTCCAGGTGGTTGCACACAAATTCCTTTCATCGAGCAAACTTCAACACCTTGGGCTAGCTGCCTGATATTTGACGCACGCACGCAAGCGCCATCATCAAAGTTGGGGATGGATCACGATGTGTTTTGCGACGATGGGCCGCCGATCTCGCAGCTCCAAGCGGCCGTCAAGGCGCTCGACGAGTACGTGCACCAGGTCGTACCAGCAGCGCATGATGGCAACAATGGCAACGATAGTGCGCCATCGTCGCCGGTGAAGAGCAACAGCAATCGCAGGCAGCGCACAGCGCGCAAGCTGCCGACGCCGTCGCCCGTGCACCTGTTCAGCCGGCAGGAGCTCGCACTCTCGAAATGGCGCGAGCTGGGACGCGCGCACGTCGTCATCTATGGTCTCGGCGCAGTCGGCGCGCTTGCGGCTGAAGCGCTCGTGCGCGCGGGTATTGGCAAGCTGCTGCTCGTGGACCACGCGCGCGTGCACATGAGCGAGATGGGCGCAATGGGGTACTTCCCGGACGAAGTGGGCTTCTCGCGCATCCAGGCACTGCGGCTGCGGCTGCAGAGCATCGCGCGCACGGACGCGAGCACGAGCATCGACTCGTTCAGCGCCGACCTGTCGAACGACGCGGACCTCGTGGAACTCAAGAAACGGCTCAAGGCGAGCTCCGTAGGCACGACGAGCACGAGCCTCGTCAATAGCAGGAGCCGACCGCACGCGACATCGGCGCGACCGCTGCACGACGAAGACATGGGGCTCTTTGAGGCGCTGACGCTCAAGCGGCCGTACGACGCGATCATTTGCTGCGCCGACGACGAAGACGCCAAGTTCCGACTGAACGAGATCTGCCTGCAGCTCAGTCTGCCATTGCTAGACGTCGACACCCCGCCGAGCAACGTGAAGATCAGTTTACGAGCCGTGCTCCCCGGACACACGTGCTGCCTCGAGTGCATTCGCCAACAGGAAGCCGCGAGCCACGCGTTCACACCCATGGACCAAGTGGCGCGCTCGATCGCGCGCGCATTCCCGGCGTCGCTGCCACACGTTGAAGCCACCGCCGCGGGACTTGTCGCGCAGATGGCGATCAAGTGAGTAGCTCATTGCACAGTGTAGCTCCTCGATTGCTGATTGCTAGTGTATCTAATACGCGATGCGAATATGTGAACAGGTTCCTTTTGGATCTGGGCGAGTTCGTGCCGTTCTTCGTGGTCGACATGCTCACGTTCGAGATCGAGTCGTACTCGTTCCCGCCGAACCGGAGCTGTCCGAGCGCCGTGTGCGTCGAGCGCCAGGACAAAGAGCGCGCTGCAGCGTACTAGACAGCCCACTATCACTACAAGAGGCACCCAAGCGAGCTTAACAAGATCCGCAAGCAACGCCAGAGTGAGAGGCGCGAAGAAGCGACAAGGAAGCGCACGCAGTCTTCGCAACCATAGCAATATCTCGTGTCGGCTTCTTCTTCTTCTTTTAAAGAGCTCGACAACGGATATCTCCAGCGCGCTGCGCTGCGCAAGCACAGCACGAAGTGATGCACAAATACGTGCAGAATAGCAGGTGCCGTCAAACCACCGGTACAGTCTTGGTTGACAGGCTTTGATTAAACTCATAACTCTATTTGTGCATTCGCGTTTGCTTGTTACTACTCATTCACTCATTGACGGCACACTTGATAAGTATTTCGCGCTGCACATCTACACCACACATTATAATACAAACATCTTACGGGCTCACGAGGCTGGGCTGGTGAGGAGGGAGCTCAATAGGGGAGACTGAGTGAGCGAGTGTCGTAGCAGTCAACGCTGGGGAAGCATTGTGCTTGCAAGCGCTGGCAAAGCACATGATGGTGATGACGAGCCACACGCGGTTACAGATTCCGTCGCTGCTGCGAGCTCCTCTGCTACTTCTGCCGCTGCTGCTGCTGCTTCCTCTTCTGCTTCTTCTCCAGCGCGTCCCGGATCGCCCAGCTGCTCGCCACCTGCCGCTGGAACGTCTCCGTCCACGGGTACAGCTTGTAGCGGCTGCTGACCGACTTGG
>JAASFI010000023.1:0-82971 GCA_023333705.1 Globisporangium viniferum | reverse complement strand
CTTGCCGGTGTCCCAGGGCTGGCCGCCACCCTCGGGGAAGAGTACGGTGTCGTAGAGCTCCACTTCGTAGAAGCGCTCTTCCGGGGTCTTCTTGGTGGCTTTGGTCACAATGAGTTCACACGCGAGCACGCGGGTGGCGAGCGACCGCAGCGACGAGTCCTTCTGGCAGCGCAGCGCACCCGGCGGAGCGCGCACAAAGTTCTCAGCAACAGCTACAGCAGAAGTAGCGCCACCAGCGCTGCTGCTGAACGAGCGGGTCTCATACTGTAGCCGAAGGCCGAAGATCGACGAGTGGCGCGTGGTTGCCGTCGTATGAAGCGCGCACGCGGCTCGGATCCGCCGCTGAAGAGAGTGCTGCAGCATGGCGACAAGAGCGTCAATTGCTGTTTGGCTTGTCAAAAGACTCATACAAGCTGGATGGCATTCAGTGAAATTCGCCCACGTTTTCCATTCTAGCCAATCAAAATACTTTGTGTTGTGTTTTAGCCAATCATGAAAGTTCGTTGGTGCCGAACTCCCCACATCCAGGTTGTTTGGAATAAAAATGTCAATTTATCGGCGCTTCAATCGCAACAAGCAGCAGCACCATCGCCATCCGCCATCCGCCGATCATGTCCTTCGTGCGCCTCTTTGAGCGCATTTCCGCGACGCAGCTGGCCGAGACGCTGCGCTCGCCGTCCGCGCCGCGCCCGCTCATCATCGACGTGCGCGACTCAGACTTTGCCGGCGGCCACATCTGCTCGGCCGTGAACCTACCGGAGGACAGCTTCATCGACGACGACGACGTGGACGCGCTCGTGGAGAAGTACAAGGACGAGGAGCTGATCGTGTTCCACTGCATGCTTAGTCAGGTGCGCGGGCCGTCCTGCGCCAAGCGCTTCCTCTCGCGCATGGCGGTCGTGCTCGCGGACGAAGAGAAGAAGCCCGAGGTGCGCGTGCTCACGGGCGGGTACCAGAACTTCTCCACCGTAAGGGCTCGCTCTGCATCACGTTGTTGTTGTTGAATTTGCTTGCATGCTTATTTGCCTCTCACTCATATGCGCTGTGTGCTGAACCACATACTAACGTATGCTGCATCAATGCGTTCGTTTATTACTGTGCTAGATCTACAAAAATGACGCCGATCTCATCGAACTGTAAGCCCAACAGAACGACAGCAGCAGCATCACGCAATCCTCGCACTTGCGCAGCAGGCTCATTAACACGCGGCAGATAGTAGCAGGTGACGATATGGTGCCATGGGTATCGCCGGAATTCACCATACACAAACCAAACAGCAAAAGCAAAATCCACACCTTCACTCTTTCTCTCTCTCTCTCTCTCTCTCTCTCCCTTAGTGTCCAAACCAACTACACGCGATACTCGTCGGGCTTTGGTCCCTTCGTCTGGTCCTTCGTGACGTAGTCGATCAGGAAACTCGCGTTGATCGCGTCGATCTTCTGCGCGTTGAACTTCTTCAGCCACGCGTCGCGCGTCGGTAGGTCGCCGGGGACGAGCGCCAGCAGCGGCTTCTTGTCGATCGCAGCGCTCTCGACAGCCTCCGCGAGGTTCAGCGTCTTTGTCAGCGCCACGACGAGCCCGTCGCTCGCTTCGATCACGCGCTCGCACATGTCCGGTGGCGGCACGCACTTTGGGTGCACGAGGAAGCGCCAGCCCGCGAACGCGCCGGGTTTGCCGTCAGCGCGCGCTTTCCGCCAGAACGCTGGCGCCTCGGGCCAGATGCGCGGGTCCATGAACTCCGAGTCGCCCTCGATCGCTCCCCATTCGTGTGGCGCTTCGTCCACAAAGCGACCAGCCGCAGAGCTTGCCTCCAGGTACGACGGCTTGAGGATCCACTGCAGCATTCACACAGGTACAGATACAAACGTCAGCATCATAGCCTCAAGCCTCACGCTTCAGTCCACGGCTGGTGCCATGGAAAACGCACCTTGCCGCCTGCGCAGCCCGCGACAAACTTCTCAGTGCGCTTCAGCTCGCTGCAGATGATATGCGTGCTCGAGTGGTCGAACTTGCGTCCCGTCTGGCTTGCCTTGCCGCCCAGCGCAGCGATGATCGACTCGTTGATCGCTGACTCCTCGCGACTGCCAGTGAGCAGGAACACGTAGTCGCTCGCGCTGCTGCTGCTGCTGCTTGTCGCTTTCTTCTTGGAATCCTTCTTCGTTGGCGCTGTTATGGTCGTCGATGCTGTTATTGCTGCTGCTGCTTTAGAGGTTGACGCTCTCTTCGCAGGAGCGGTCTCGTCTTTTTCTTTCTTTGCTTTTGATGAAGCGGCCGCAGGTGCCGGAGTAGGAGCTGACACCTTTGCCTTCTTGCTCTTACTAGAAGTTGTAGTAGCTGTTGAGGCATCAGGCGTCTCGTCCGTTGGTTTCTCGACTTCGCTGACACTGTTGGCGACCGAGTCGTTGGTACTCTCATGTGGAGATTGCCCACGCTTTCTCTTTGCACTCGCTGATGCTTTTGGTGTTTCCTGCAACACAGAAAGGGTGTACAACAAACACAGGGAGGGGGTAAGCATTCTCATGGCTATAGAAATCGTTGAGCAACAGAGTTCGCAATACCTTTTTAGCGCCGGCGCTTAGCGCGTCACTGGACGCCTGCACAAGTGATACAGACGCTTTCTTCGCTGCGGCTGCTGGTGTTGCTTTAGCTGCTTCTTTCTTGCTTGCGGCGGTAGTTTTCGCAGTCTTGGCTGCTTTCGAGTTCGCTTTCGGCTTTTTTGCACTCACGATCGTGGCGTCCACGTCCATCTTATCGTCCACATCATCTTCGTTATCAGGCTCCACCGACGCATCTGGGGTAGTAGTAGCTGCAGCAGCAGCAGCGCCTCTCTTCTTGCCAATGCGCAGCTCGAAATTCGCTGGAAGGTCGACTGAGTCTCTTTTCGTGTTCTTTTTCTTTGTCGCTTTCTTGGCGCTACCTCCATCGCCACCATCCTCAGCCTCTGTTTTCCCCTGCGCCTTGGACTCTGCAGAGGGTGTGTCGAAGAGTTTGCACGCCACGTCTTTCGGTTCCTGACCCTTTTCACCAGCGGCACTCTCGCTGTCTTTGGTGACGGGCGTCGTCTCGTTGAGTTCAGTCAAGATGTCGTCCACGTCGAACCGTCCACCGCCGAGCTTTGAACTTGGCGTCGCAGAAGGGAGTGGTGCTGCCGCTGCTGCTTTCTTGCCGACCACCTGGTCTGGACTCTTTGTTTCATCTACTGCTGCTGCAGTTTGCTCACTCGGATTGCTGGTGGTGTCAGCGAGCTTCGGCAGCTTGAAGCGGAACTCGTCCTCTGGCACGTGCTCCCACTTGGAAAGGCACTGGAAGAGCCACTGTGGATAGAGTACAAGAAGACACAACTACGTCAATACAAATGCAACACTGCTACTATGACTATCATTGAGCGTACCTGGTGGCTGACAATGTTCTCAAAGCGCCAGCTCTGCGCTTTCTTGAACTTCTCGCCCGTGGCTTCAAAGCAGAGCAGATGCGTCGAGTGGGTGCGCGACAACACGGGGAGCATGCACGCGCCGGTCGCGTGGATCGCGATCTGGATGTCCTCGCGCGTGGGCGTCGTACGACTGCTGTACCCAGAGAGCGTGATCACGAATCCCTGCATGCCCGCGATGCCGCCAAAGGACTTCACGGGACGACTGATTGCTTCCTGGAACGCTGTTTGCTTATCTGTAGCCATGCAAATATACATCACATCACAGCCTCAGTATCAAATCGAAATAGCGACCAGCGAGCACAACGGTAAAGCTCCATTACCGTCGTATGCCGAGTGCCCAGCGAGCACCCAGTAGATGCTCACGACGCGCTTGTTCTGGCGCACCGCCTCTTCGTATTCAAAGCCCGCCTGGTACCTGCAGACCACGAACGACGCGTTCGCCACCACTTTCTTCACGATCTCCTGGTACGAGTCGCCGAGCGGCACGTTCGCTACTTTCGCCTTCGCGGTTTTCAGCACGTCAGAGATCCGCTCCTTCAGCACGGGTGGGATGTGCTGCGCTAAGAGCACAATCGCGCCACCGAGCGTCGCCTGCAACGCGCTGGTTCGCTGCTCCGAATCGCAGAGTAACAGTAGCAACCCATCCAAGCTGTGAGTCTCGAGACAGTACAAACAACGTGATACACTTACTACCGAGTCGCGGTACGTACCTCTGCGGAAGATCTTCGCGCTAGCGTCAGCTCGACACCACCGGCGTCCGCCTTGAGAGACTGGTACACTCGCTCACACTGCTCGAGCCCGATGTCTTCGATCTGGGTCTCTGGACGCGTCTTCCAGTTCGGTGCTTTCTTGGCGGTCACGTCCGTGCTCTTGACGGAAAAGGCACCTTCGGGAACGCGCGTTTTGCGCCGAACGCAGTCCTCGATCCAGCTGTAGTTCACGTGGTGCTGCTCCGAGAGCCCCGTCGCCTTGCCCAAATACGCCACGACGCAGCTCGGCAGCGCAAACTCCAGCGACATCGGACGGTCTAAGAGCCACTTCTTCCACGTCTGCGCGTTGCGAAGCACGTCGTTCTCTGTGTAGCTCAAGTGGAACCACTGGTGGTGCGCAGGCTCGTCGCACTGCGATGGCTCGTCCAGCGACAGGATGTGCGTCGCGCCGATGCTGTGACTCTCGTTCTCGACGATCTGCCCGCCAAAGTGCGAGATAAGTCCATCGATCACTTTCCGCGGGTCCTTGTCAATCGGCCCCGCTGCGATCACCAGCGACGAGAAAATCAGCGCCGGGTTGGCGCTGAAGCGGTCCACCGACACCAGTGTCTGCAGCAGGAACGTCTTGAAGACCCACTCGGGACGCACGATCGCGATGAAGCGCTCGTTGCGCTGCGCGAGGAAGCGCTCATACTGCGTCGAATGGCAGATGATGTGCGTCGTGTTTGATGACGCGTCGAGGTCGGTGACGATCTTCGCGCCGCCATCGCGCAGACAGCACTCGAGCGCGACGCACTCGGCATTCGTGAGCGCGTCGGGGCACACGAAGCACGAGAGCTGGTCGTAGAGCTTGCGCTGGCGCATGGCGTCTGCGGTGGTCTGTTCTTGTACCTAGCGTACGCAGCAGCAGCAGCAGCAAACGAAGGGCGAGACAGTCGCTTGCAGCAGAGATGGTCGATGGCGACGATGAACGAGGCAGCCACTGGAGCTCGTCTTCGACAATCCCAGTCAATTCTCACAAAGTGCAAAAAGTCTCCCGCCAAAAAACAATGCTATTGTGCATTGACTATCGGGACATCAATGCAAGAACTTTGCATTGACTACCTGGACTTCAGTGTGGAAGAAAGGCCAAGTGGGACGATAAAGTGAGTCGTATCTAACAGCCTGCTTACGGTGCGTTGCCAATCTTTTGGGTGAGTGAAGTTGTGTTGCTCGAAGTTCAGCAAAGCCATGGTGGCTTGCTAGCTTTTGTGCTGCTTTGACGTGCAGGCGTGTGGCAGGCTGGGATTGGCTCGAAATCGCGATTTGGCACCTTTCCATTGGCTGTAAACCCATCGTAATTCCATGATTGGCTGAAATGCGTCGACCAGCTCACACACTCTCAACAAACAACAAGGCAAACCAAACCAAAAAGCGCGATCTCTCTTTTTCACACGTGTGCCGCAAAATCCCCCCTCCCTCCTAAAGGTCTGACGCGGAAGAGACCCCAGCGGAAGGAAGGAAGAAGAAGAAGAAGAGAGTAGAGCTCTCTGTGTGCATCGACCTCATTGCGCATCCACGTCTACTTGATACCAGCACAACAGCAACATGCCGCTCCTGAAAGAGATCCAGGCGAACGCGGCGGTGGCCTGGAGCCCCGTGAAGCGCCGCGCGGAGCTGCTCGCGCTCGGCGCCAAGGGCGACGGCGGCGTCGGCTTCGAGCACAGCGGCGGCGAGTTCAAGCTCGTTTCCATGGACTTCAGCGACCCACTCACGGACATGGTCACGCTCGGCTCCATCAAGACCCCGTCGCGCTTCACGTCGCTCGCGTGGCGGGACATCGCGCGCCACCACGACACGCTGCCGTACGGTCTTGTGGCTGGAGGCATGGCCGACGGCTCGGTCTCGCTCTGGAACCCTAAGGCGCTGATCGACCAGGGCGCTGCGGGCGCGGCGCCGACTGACGTGTCGCCGGAGATCGGACGCATCACCCGACACAAGGGAGCCGTGAACGCGCTGCAGTTCAATCCACACGAAGACAGCTCGCATCTGCTGGCATCTGGTGGCAGGTTCGTATTGCGCTCTTACTGCTAAAGACATGTGGATGTCGGTTTACAAGCGAGGAGCTCACGATCTGTTTGTGCTATATGTTTTGTGTGTATGATGCAGTGATGGTGAAGTGTATATTATGTCGTTGGAGAAGCTCTCGAGCCCTGGCGTGTTCACGCCCGGCGGTCCGACCGCTCCGCAGCAGCAGATCAACGAAATCACAAGGTACGAAGCAGCGTCATCGTTATCAAGTGATACTGCACGGCAGAATGTGAAATGCAGTGTACTAAAGTGCATGTGCCTGTCTGTGTATCTCTCTAGTGTTGCATGGAACACGCAGGTCAACTACATCTTGGCGACGGGCTCGCAGAACGGATCCGTGGTGATCTGGGACCTGAAGCAGAAGAAGCCATGGTGTGAGCTGCGCGATCCTCAGCGCGGCACGATCTCGGCGATTGCGTGGAACCCGAACGAAGGTCTGCAGATCGCGACGGCTTCCGGTGACGACCAGCGCCCCGTGGTGAAGCTCTGGGATCTGCGAAACTCGACCTCGACGCCTCTCGCCGAATTCCACGAGCACACGGCCGGCGTGCTCTCGCTCTCGTGGTGCCCGAACGACCCGGGGCTTCTGCTCTCGTGCGCCAAGGACAACAAGACGCTCATGTGGGACCTCTTCTCGCGCAAGTCGCTGTACGAGTTCCCGTCGTCCGCGGACGGCATGGGTGCGCCAGCGATGGGCTCGGACCAGTTCTTCGGCGGAGGTGCTGGTCAGCGCCGCTGGAACGTGCAGTGGTCGCCAAAGATCCCGGCGGTGGCGTCGACGTGCACTCTAGATGGCAAGGTGCAGGTCTGGGGGCTCTCGGGCGGCGGCAACCCAGCGTGCCGTCCACCGAAATGGACCCGTCGACCTGCCGGCGCATCGTTTGGCTTTGGCGGCAAGTTGGTGACGATCGCGAACCCGAAGGAGCCTGCGGGTCCAAACACGGACCGCCGACGCCTCGTCCACTTCCACCGCATCGTCAGCGAAGCGCCACTCGTCGCGGAAGCCGAGGAGCTGGACCGCTCACTCGAGTCCAAGGACTTTAACGGCCACTGCGAACGCAAGATCGCGAGCGCGGCTAACGAAAACGAGAAGAGCGTGTGGAGCTTCATGAAGATCCTCTTTGAGAAGGACGCGCGCCAGCACTTGCTGCTGCACTTGGGACTGGACGCGGAGAAGATCAACGCGCTGAACGCGCGCTTCAGCCCAGTGGCTGCGCAAGAAGTCGCAGTCGCTCCTCCACAGCTCGACCCAACGGCCGCATTGCTCAACCAGCGCATTGACGTACGTACTAAAGTGCCATGTCTTGCATCCTATGGGATCACAATGTCTCATGTCTAACCCTTGTATCTTCTCTCTTCTTTTCTGGCACCATGTAGGGCGTTGGCGCTGAGGACATGTTCTCGTCCGAGTACCACGCGAACGGCATCACGGACGCACCACCTGCGTCCCCGCTCTCAGATGTGTCTTCGATCGCGGCCGCGCTCCCAGCTGCCGATGATACCAGCAAGCGCCTCGACTCGGTCCTGGCGCCAATCTACACGGAGCAGTCCGAGTCGATCCTGATGCAGGCGCTGCTCGTGGGCAACTTTGAAGTCGCGGTGAACTCGTGCCTGCACTACAACCAGTTTGCCGACGCGTTGCTGTTGGCGTCCTGCGGCGGACCAGAGCTCTGGGAGAAAACGCAGCGCGCGTTTTTCGCGCATCAGACTCGCCCCGTGATGCGCGTGGTCTCGGCGATTATCAAGAACGAGCTCTTCGGCCTCGTGGAGCAGTCGGACCTGAAGGAGTGGCGCGAGACGCTCGCGATCCTGAGCACGTACGCGAAGAGCGAGGAGTTCCCATCGCTCTGCGACAAGCTGGCGACTCGCCTTGAAGAAGCCGGGGACCTGCACTCTGCCACGCTCTGCTTCATGTGCGCCGTGAATGTTGAGAAGACCGTGAACGCGTGGGTCAAGGAGAGCGAGTTCGAGTCGCGCGCGTTCGGCCACACGTTCGCGCTTCAGCGCCTTGTGGAGAAGGTGTCGATCTTCTCGCAGGCGGTGGACCAGCCAGACCAGTCCATGGGCGATGCGGTCGCTGTCCGCTTTGCGGAGTACGCCTCTCTGGTAAGTCAAATGCGTGGCCCCTCCCTATTATCACAAGGTCTTCGCATGTATCTGACGTACTTGGTTGTTGTTATTTTGTAATCATGACAGATGGCGGCGCAGGGCCGACTCGACATCGCTGCGAAGTACGCTCGTTTCCCAGACCTTAGCTGCGCGATTTTGAAGGATCGCATCTTCCACGCCGCCCCAATTCCAGGCTACCAGCCTCCACCGTTCCCGTTTGATGTGGTTCAAGTGCACGCCCACGTCCCACAACAGCAGCAGCAGCACCAGCAGCAACAGCAGCAGCCAGTTGTCCAGCAGCAAGCTCAGGGATACGGCAACCGAGCTCAATACGGATTGCAAGCGCCTGCTCCAGTCGTCGCGGGCGGATACGGAGCGGCGGCTCCAGGCTACCAGCAGCAGCAGCCTCGTGTTCCATCCCCTGGCTACCCAGGTCGTCAGCCACAGCCTGGCTACCAAGCTCAACCGCAGCCAGGTTACCAGGCGCCACAACAGACAGGGTACCCGACTCCACAGCAGCCAGCGTACCAGGCTCCACAGCAGCCAGGCTACGGTGTCCAGGCACAACCGGCATACCCAGGACAGCCAGCCCCAGTTGCCCAGCCTGCGTACCCAGGTCAGCAACAGCCAGGATACCCGAACCAGCAGCAGCCTGGAGTGTTCCCAAGTGCCCAGCAACCAGGCTACGCCGCTCCAGCGCAGCCAGGATTCGGCGGTCGCCCACAGCAACCAGGCCAGTTCTCTTCTGGCCCTCCATCGACGGGTGCGCCAAACCTTGCGGGCTACGGCGGTCCACAGCAGCCAGGTGTCGGGTTTAACGCGAACCCATCTGCAGTCCCACAGGGTACGGGCGTGAACCCTCTCACTGCTGCGACGTCGCTGGCGTCGTCTCGCATCTCGAAGCCGTCGGTGGACATGGCGTCGCACAAGAAGGACGGCTTCGTCAGCAGCGTGGGCAACAAGGAGCTCACGCAGAAGTATGGCAACTCGACCACGGCGCTGCTCTCCCCTAGCGGCAACCAGCCTGCGAAGACGACGTTCAACGCCGAGACGGCGTCCGGCAGCACGGAGAGCGTGCAGGCGCAGGACCTCCCGATTGTGAACATGTTCAACGAGCTGTTTGCGCAGCTGCAGACGCTTCCTCTGACCATGGTGAGTTCTCGCTATCTTGTTGGATCGTGACGATGTGAAATTTTGTGACTTGCGTTTCTGACTTACCTGTTGTGCGTCTTCCCCCGCTATTGTAGATGGAGCAGAAGCAGATGCCGGAGATCCAGAAGGCAAAGGACGTGATGTTTACGAAGCTGAACATTGGCGACCTGTCGCCGAACGTCGTGGCCCAGCTGCACAACATGGTGGCGTGCTTTGCGCAGCGCGACTTTGCGTCGGCGCAGGGCATCTACGTGGCGCTGACCGCGTCGGACTGGACGCAGCACAAGGACTGGCTGCGCGGCCTCAAGTCGCTGATCCACATCTCCATGAAGCGCTTTAGATAAACAAACAACGGGGAACTCACTGTTGAAAGAGAGAGTGGAAGAGGAAGAGCCTTCGAGACCAGACCGGACCAGACCAGACACCTTCGACCGACTATCAACTCACTCGGCTTTTGTACAAACAGACAGCATGAGAGGGAAAAAAGGAAGAGACGATCTGGGATGACGAGCGTTCGCAAGCACAGGCGAATGAAGCCGAGAGCAAGCAAATGCGATGTCAGTACGTCAGAGGTCTCCTTGGAGGTGTTTCTAGGGCATATTTGGGTTCAGTTTTAATTTCGTGTAGATCACCATTTTCAACTTTTTGGTGTGTTCACGTTTGCTTTTTCTTCAATCATGCACGCTGCTAGAGGCGGTGTTCTCAGTGATACCTTTAGTACATTTGCCAGCTTGGCACTGCAGGCTTCCGTTGACGAAGCTGTGTGGCGGAAAAAAGTCACACAGAGGTTGCTTCATTTCCGCCATATTCTTGCCATATCTTCAATCAGATGAATGCAAAGAGTCTGGAAAGGAGAGTGGCGTTGGACGGTCAGCTTGCTCATGTGGCTTGAACTTTCTTCTTTGGTGGCGTTTTCAGCATATCGCTCTTTCGGATGATCTTACTATCGGCGTCGATCGTCTTTCTTGAGCCGTGCTTCCGCGCTGGAGACGGCGGCAGGGTCAAGATCTGTACTTGTGTATCGTCACGAATACAGAGCCAGTTGGCTTGACCAAGCTCACTCTTTGTAATGCCGCCACTGCTGCTCTTGCTGAGCCGCGCCATCATCGCAGGGATCGATGGTGGATACAAACCGCACGTCCTGAACCCATGCACTGCTGCTCTTTTGTTACCAGCTACATTTGTTGTAGTGTTGGCTGCGCTTGCCGCTGCAACCACTTCGTTTTTTAGATAGACTGCGGTGGTGGAGTGGTGGAGCAGCCGCCGAAGCAAAGCATCTTCGAGACCTCGCACTTGTATACCACGGAAGACTGCAACATCGAGCGGCTAGACGAGGTGGGTTGCGTTGGCGGGTAGCAAATTCAGAAGCGTTGTATGCAGCGGCGCACGACGGACACTCCAATGTGCGACGAGCACCCGTCACAACTGAGCACGGCGGGGCTGGGAAGATGTGGCAGTAAGTTGTCTGCGAAGTGGTCGACCCAGAGCTCAAACACGGCCGCATTGACGAAGCCCCTTTCCGCGGTAATGATGTTCGCGCCAGGAATGAAACAGTCGTCTAATGTAGTCCGGCTCAGCCGTTTGCCTGGTACGACGAACAGCGGAAGCGCAACGTAGCCATCCGCGCTGACTGCTGCAACCACTGACAGATGGAATGACGCCTCCGGCAACTTTGTCCACACGTTGGACGATTCGCGAACGCGCACTTCGACGAATGCTTGAGATTGATGCTTGCTTGCGAAACTCGTTTCGTCCATGTTAAAAACGTCGGCTCCTTGGCGAGCGCGGAACAGAAGCTCTGATGCGCGTTTGCTGAGGGCGAGATGGCAATCCATAAAGCGGGCGTACCAGCTGTGCGTGAGGTCTTTGACTGATCGCAGATGGCGGTGGATGGTGTGGTTGAGCTCATTAGCCTTTTCGACCACCTCCCATGGATGTACGGGCAGCACCGTCCTCTGCATTGCCGCAATCCACGTCACCAAATCGATCCAGCTTCGCACTTGGGGGGAAGAACAGACTTTGGGCCGCGGCGCTTGCGCTCGATGACCCCGTCCTGTTCGTGCACTGCAACAGCGCGCTTGAGAGTCGCGCGAGACACGGTGCTCGTCGCGACGGCACTTGACAACTTTTCGTCTCCAAGCACGCACTGGCCAGCGTCGTGCATCGTTGCGTCCGTAAAGCGCATTCGCATCCTTTTCTTGCGTTTGAGAATGAGAGCATTCCGTTTCCTCCTCTGTGGTGCATAGGTTAAAAAGCGAATGACTAAGAAGGGTGGAGAGTGTAGCTCTTCGCTTGTCAGCACGAAAATGCAAATATCAAGGCTTTGCTTTGTTGATTGAATGAGATTGAGCAGCTTTTGGTGGTTCCCGCGAAAGAACAGCACCAAGTGCTCCTCGTGCTCAGGTTTCGGCTCCTCTCGTGTCACGATACGTGTAATTGTGCTCAGAGACACGGTCTTTATCTCGCTCTCATGCTCCCGCGACTCTCGTGGTCAGCTGGGTCATGGAAAGCGACGCTTCGTCGATTGACTGGCGGATAGTGTCCTCCTGTTCTGGGTTTAACGCATGCTTTCGCCCGAATGCCTTCACCACGGCACCACTCTCGAACCGATTGGGACGCGTATATAGATAGGGTAGATTGGCTCACTCCTGCATGAGCGATATCTGGATCCTGTCTCGCTGGTCGAGCACACTATCCTTATAGGATACCGAGTAAAATCTCGGTACGCTCTCGGTATCTCAAACAAGTATCAAGTTTCAGGTTTTCAAGCGTTTTTCAATTTTCATGGAAATGGAACCTCTTATTCAGCACTATTTTGCCTGTCAAACAGAATAGCTGGCAATTGCTGTGTAATTGCTGTGCAACTTGCTTACCAAAAGCAAATCAACAACCATGGGCAAGCGCGACAGAGAGCGGAAGCGCGATGCCGTGAGCGACAGCGAGAGCTCGGACGACGGGCGCTCGCGCCGCAGGAAGGACGACCGGAAGAAGAAAGCCAAGAAGGAGAAAAAGCACAAGAAGTCGAGCCACAAGAAGTCGCGGCAGGCGTCGTCTCCGCGTCCAGATTACAAGGTGCGTCTGTGCGATCGACTGACTCAATGACTGCGTCTCTAGTTACACTACACAGAGGATCACATGTGATCGCACGCTGACCGCAGTCTTGTGTATTATGCGCGTCTATGCTCATGTGGCTGTGCTAAAATGCTGCCTTGCTACCGCGTAGAAAGCGCTGGTTGTCGTGCAGGAGCTGCTGGGCGAGTTCCCCGAGCTGCTCAAGGAGCTCGTGGGGCTGCTGCAGATGCTGGACGACGGCGAAGTCGCGGTGATCAGCGGCATCGAGAACAAGCGCATTCGCTCCAAGCTGAAAGAGCTCTTCCCGCTTCTCGGGCTCTCAAAAGTACGTGGATTTGATGTACAAAAGATGATTCGCTCTACCTTGGCTAACGAATGGCAATCCATGTCTGTTTGTCTGACATGCTCATGTGACTATAGCTGTCCGAACCGAAAGGTTCGTTTGCGAAGCGCGGGAAAGCTAGAGACGATGATACGAGCCTGCTCGAAGTGTTCCAGCGGATGCTGACGACTGGGATGGCTGGAGCAGACAAGAGCAGCGAAGAAGAGGAATCGAAAGAGGCGAACGCCGACACGTCATCTGCTGCTGCTGCTGTTGCTTCTCCAAAGAGCTCTTCGCCTATTGAAGTCAAGCGACAGGCACCCATCGGACCTGCGATGCCCCCAGGTGGATTTACAGGTAGGCAGACATATACGCATCCAACAATATTGACTGGCACTCTGTGAGCCTGAAACGGTTAGTCATTTGCTGATGATCTATTTGTTTGTCATCTTGCACAGCATCAAGCGTCTACATGACTGAAAACAATGCTGGTGACGACGAAGATGACGACGAAATCGTGGGTCCAGCGCTCCCAGGTATGAAAGGGTTCCGTCCAGCGGACGAGCGCATCGAAGCGGAGATGGCTCGGCGCGCTCTGGAGCTGAAACAGGCCGAGTGGGACCGCGCGCGAGGCGTCTCGTCCGCTAGCGACACCGCGAAAGACAAGAGCGCGCCGCTGGCTCGACAGGAGTGGATGACCGTGATGCCCGAGAGCTCATTCTTCAAGGACTCGCTGGCGCCAGCGAACCGACCCCCGGGCAAACCTGCAGCGTTCAGAAGGTGCGACCTCTTCGTACTTATGACCTCATAGGAAGGATCAGCGAGCCCCCGACTCACTCACTGTTGCTGTTGTTTTGTCCTTATTACGAGCAGCAAGGAGCCGGCTGCCGTGGACCACACGTGGTTCGACGCGCCAGAAGAGCGAGATCGCGCGCGACGAGCCAAACTCGACATGTACGCTTTCTATAAAGCTATTTGCTTTTTTGTACCTAGCTCAGATGACAGTCCCGCTAAACAGTTTCACTTGCTTCCTTGCTGTTATCTCCGTATTTACAGGGAGCTGCTTGGGTACGTGCGTGAAGAGAATGCACCGACTGCTGCGTCGTCGTCTTCTGCGAGCCGCATGTCTGCTGCTGCCAGCCAAGGCGTTGGCGTCAACGAGTCGATTGTCCCGGCTGCGAACCCCGAGGCGGATAAGAAGATGCGCAAGCAAATGGAGCGACTGCGACAAGAGCGCGGGCCGTCTCTGCTGGAGCAGCACCAGCAGAAACTCGCGGAAGAGGCGAAAGCTGCAGGCAAGGGAGGCAAAGCGAAGGCGAAGGCAGTTTGGGACAGGTACTGTTCAACCCTATGTTGTACTGTTGATTTGTCGATTACCAAGAGCTCTCTCTCTCTCTCTTGTTCTTTGTCCTATCTCACTCACTCACGCCTCTTTTTGATATTATACTTCTATCTGCGCACAACAGGGATCGCGATTTGACAGCGAGACGAGGCATGTCGAATGACGACGCGACCAAGATCATCGAGGCGTCCCGAGGGATCAACTCCAAGTTTACAGCTCCGACCATTTCGCGCCAGTTCTTGTAAGAAAAAGAGAGAAATGCAACATGATCACAATTCTTTGACTTTGGTCTGCTGCTTGGGCAGCAGGCGGCCGAAGAAGAAGCGAACAATCACCATCGCAGCGAGTTGCAGGAAAGCAGGGAGCGCAGACAACCCCGTCCATCCGAATCGCAGTCTCGACGACAATGAAGAAGTCGAGGAAGGCTCTTGTGCACCCAGACTGCCTTCTGAGAAGAACGAGACTTCTTTCTTGTCCTGGTAGAGTGTCCCCACAGCCTCCCTCATCATCTTCTTGTGGAACTGCTTCTGCTGGAGAAGCTGCTGCTTGTGACGCTTTTCAGCGCGGTCAATGTCCGCCAGTTGCTTCTCCAGCCGAGGCAGCAGCACGTTGCGATCGCACTCAACAGCTGAATCAGTATGATCATCAATTGCAGCGATGGCGCAGCGCACGTCGTCTCTGTATCCGCAAAAGAAGAAGAAAAGAAGGAATTCAGTCACTTTTTTCCGCCTCATGATGCCAAGATAGCTATCACAACAGCCAGTACCTCGCTTTCTCGAACAGGTTCAACTTGGTGGAGGCTCGTGCGCGTTGCTGCAGCGCCTTCACATACTTGGGGTTGATCTTGAGAGCTTCGTCGCACATCTGCCCAGCTTTCGTCCAGTGCTAAAAGACAAGGGCCACAAAACGATCTACAATATTAGCTTCATACATCTCACACAACACTCAATATTCATCCGGATACCTCCATCATCAGCATGCACGCTGCTAAGTTGCAGGTCAATGGCAGCTGCATGTTGAGCTGGCATTCTACTTTCTCTGCTGGTGTGTCGCCGAAGTCGAGCGCCGTGAGCGCCTGCACGTACAAATCCGCTGCTTTCGAATACTCCCGGCGCTCGAACGCTTCTTTCCCTTTCACCCGCTGCTCATTGACCCACTTGGCTTTGCCTGCGCGAGTGAGCTTGGCGACGCGCTGCGCCGAGTGCTTCACTTTCGCCTGCATGTCTAGATACGCGATCTCTTTCTCCGACGTGTTGAGCATCACGCCGTTATCCATCTTGCGCTTCAGCGAGACCGAGACCGACGGGTCGTGGGCTACGGGGGCCATCACTTCGTTGAAGCTCGAGAGCATCTTCGAGACCGTGTATGCGCCGTCCGCCATGGCCTGCTCAGTGGAATGTGCTTCCTCAGGATTCAGCAAATGACCACACTGGGAATATCTTGAAAGGTACGGGAGTTTCCAAGCGAAGAGCACAACATCTGAAAAGGCGTGAGAAAGAAACTCAAAAATACCCTTCGAGAGTTGTGGCAAACAACAAGAAACGAAGCCTGGACAGTATGGAAACATGAACTCGTTAGGTTTGCAGATTTCGTATGCTACGGTAGGTTGGGCAGCCGAGCTGTGCAGAGGTGTTGATCGAGAACGAAGTCTCTCAACGCTTTACGACCGCTTCACTCGCTCCTTTTGCGCCTTCTGCTTCTTTGTCTGCAAGCCCGTGGCCTTCCCGATGCGACGCAGCAGCTGGAGACTCCACCACCGCGAGAATCTGCACGCAGCACCATAACAAGTCATTAGGATAAGGATGGGACGTCAGTCTCAACACACGACTTGTGTTACACAAATCGCAAAGCATCGCTGATATCTCACCTAAAGATTGGGAGCTTGCGCGATTGCTCATCCGATTCCGATACTGGATCACAGGCGATTGCGAGAAGAAGAAACTGTGACCATTAAGCACAAAACATAGCTTATGAATTGAGTTCCAAAGAGAGATTCCAAGCGATTGACTCACTGCTGCATACTGCGTATTGACGTACCACTGGGAACAGCAGAGCAAAGATGCCTTTGCTGACAAAGTTGGGCACGAAGAATGTCGCGAGAGTGAACGGACTTCCAAAACCAGCAAAGTATGCCCTATAGGAAGAACACAAGGCAAAAACAATAGTTAGAACACTAGATACCATTTGCACATTCTCAAGGAGATGGCGTCACATACCAGTTCTGCTCTAAATGACCGAGACGCTTCTCAAGGCTCCAACCCGCGAGTGACCACTTGTACTCAAAGCAATAGAGCGAGTACAACCAGCTCAGGTGGATGAAGCTCGTGACAGGGCCGATCACTGGGATCAAATACGACAGCACGGTCTGAAGCAGGAAGAACGCAACGAGGATCGCGCGGTAGAGCTCATCTCTGCACACAAGAAGCATCAACAAGTGAGAAGCCAGTCAGTAAATGGATGCAAATGTCGCTAGGAGCAAGATGTTGACAATACCGAATCATGTCTGCGACTGGCGTGGGATTTGGCTTCCCATGGAGTTGCAAGTAAGCTGAACAACAAGAACGGCAACAACACATTAGAGACTACTCTGCGATGCATATAAAAGGTACCACATATATTGTGTAGGCAATCCTTACCGTCGTCCGCGATCTCTTGGTACCAAATCGTGTTGAGGATGAAGCTGATGCAGTAGATCGGGTACATCCAGAGCACCTGAGAGAGCAAAAAAGAGATTATGATACAAATCAGTCAGCTGCTGCTCTCGGCTTTCCTCAACGAGCAGACAGAGGAATCACGCGCGTGATTGCGGTACCTGGTAGAGCAGGAACACAAAGCCGTCGACGCGATCGCGAACATCTTCAGCTTGACCGGGTCTGCATAAAAGTGCACGCAATCGTACATGAGTTAGGAGAATTACATACATACATGTGACAGCAACGCAAGTGGAATGCACTCGTAGTCCTCACGCACCCTTGCGAGAACGAGCTCTGCAGGATCTCGCCAAAGAGGTGGATCACTGGGATCACGGCTTGGTCAAAGAAGAAAATGCTCCCGAGGAAGATGAGTCCATTGAGCACAAAGCACTACGACGAGCACCACAAGCAGTAACATGAAGACATAAGTTAGTGATAGATGGGTAGCGATAGTGCGATTCGCTTTGCCTTTCGCACACCTGCCAGCAGCCACATGTCAGCTGGCAGCTCAGAACACTCGCAACAAGCGCAGCACACGCACCTTGGCGCTCGAGACACAGATAAGCCTGGAGTTGATGTAGAAGAGCAGGATGCGGTGCAGCGAGATCGCGTGCTGCACGCCGCCGCAGAACTCCCGGAAAGCGGAGCTCAGCACCTGCTCCAGCGTCATTTGCCTCCCTTGTTCTTCGTCGTCTCGTTCTTCTTCTTTGAGCTTGAAGAGCAAAATATGAAGCCAGATGGGAGAAGCCCGCCCACCCTCGCTAAGTGCGCTAAATAACAAAACGCCGCACTCAAATCTTCTTGACCAAACAAGAGGCAGTCAAAGCGTACTTAACTAAATAGGAGCTATGTCTGTCTTCTGTCACAGAAGCACATCTGCGTTCATTAAGTACGGTAATTACAAAGTCGTCTTCGCCGTGTTAAGTTCGCCAGAAGTTGAAGTTTCCTTTTCCTTTTTGCGCGCATTCTCAGATGAGCAGCGGGCAGAGACGCAAAGGCGCCGGATGCGAGGGCGTCGCCTGTGAGCACACGCTGGGCGAGCAGCCGCTGCATCTCTACGGGTACCTGTGGGTGAAGCCCCCTCGCACCAGCAACAGCAGCGGCGGTGGCGGTCAGGACGACCACGACGACGAAGATGAAGGTGACGACGACTGCGGCAGGTTCAGCGCCGTCGTGACCGACACGGTCGTGTTCAAGCACCAGAAGCCGATCAAATGGCTCTTTACGTCCAAGCAGGAGAAAGGGAAAGTAAGTACGACTGTGGCGCTCATTGTATTGTAAAAGTGATTCATGTTGACTTGGTTGAGTGTATGTGTTTGTGTGTGGTTGGTTTGGTTAGCTCTTGTGCAAAAGCAAGAAGAGCCTCTCGATTGGTCAAGTTCTGCAGGCGTTTCTCGAGCCAAAGCTCTACACGCGCGGTACAAGGCGAGATGAAAGCGAGCTCATCCTCGCGTCATTTGCGTACACTGAGCGCTCTGCTGCTACTGGCGAGCTGCAGCTCATAGTGGAACATCTGGACAAAGCTGCACTGAGTACGTCACTTTGTACTGAATATGAAGTTGTGATGTCTAGTTGATGACCGGGACTCACACTTTTACTTGCACAGCCGCAGTGATCTTGACTCGAGGCAAACCCGCGATGAGTGTTCTTCAGCGATTCGTGCCAACAAAGTCAGGATATAATCACATGATCCAGTCCGTGTTCACACCAGAGAGCTGCATGATCCGGAAATGTGTGAATGCAAACCTGATCTCGGATGCCAAACTCAGCGTCACGCAGCGCACGATCACATTCGAAGCTGGCGAGAAAGACATCCGCGCTCGTACGTGCATCGTGCTACACAGTGACCTGTTTGTTTGTCTGTTAACTTCCCTAGCGAAGCTGACCTTAATCATTTCTGCATTGCACTTGCAGGTGCCGTAACAAGCAAAGAACTTCAACAAAACATTGAGCAAATACACCTTGAATTCAGCGCTCATCTCGAGAAGATTGTCGGGAAAGACGTCGCCCGAAACGTCGCATACTTCAAGGCGAGGAGGCAATATGTGAAGAGATCAAGATGAAGCAAAACAGTGTTGAGATAACTAACTTCACCGAGGTGATACTTCTTGTCATTTAGATCGGGGCGGACGATCGCATCTACCTCTTGTGGAGCACAATGATATCATTCGAGCGTCCAGGCAAGACGTTTGCGAAAAACCACCGACTCGCACTCTCTTCAGCAGAGAGACACCGCCAGAGTGCGAGCTTGCAGGAAATCAGTCACGCAAACAAGCTGCTTGGGCTCTACTCTCAACTGAAGTGCTGTCCGGTCTGCAACGAGATGCTCCCGCGATCTCAAGTCGACTTTTTGGTGAGCTCTGTGCTTTGTTTTCTGATCTCTGCTACTCGATCAAATTGCTCAAACGTGTTTGTCGGGTGCAGATCACCTACAAGACCATCATAAACCACTCGGAGAACGAAGTCAGCAGCATTCGAGGAAGAGACGGACAAACACCCGTTCCGGCCATCATTCTCAAGATTTGCGGACCTATGAAGAAAAAGCGGTTTGAGCAGCTCAAGCAAGACACAACGTTTCTGTGAGTGCTCGTGTTCATCATTGAATGTGCTACGTGCCTTCATCTGACAACAGCTCTTGTCGACTGCAACAGCTACCAAACTATTCATTTGTGCCAGACATGCGCGCAGAAACTCACCCCTCAACAAGTCGAAGTGCCTCTTCCTGTGGAGAACGACGAAAACAGAGTAGCAGAAGCTGCAGTCGTCTCAAAAGAGCCAGAGAAGCCATCAGCACATTCACTCTTCTGGGGGAAAGTGGCACGAGAAGCTAAGCTGAAGAGTGGAGCGGCAGCTCCGAAAGTGAGACCTTTCTCAGCAGGTATCCCTCGGGTGCGATTCCAAAGAAAATCATCAACGAGCCCTCACAGCAGTAAGCAGTACCAGAGGCATCTGTCCCAGTTACCCCCAGTTGTACAAGTCTCGACGACTTCGTCGCTACTCGAAAGTACTTCTCAAGATCATCTCGAGGACATTGTTCAGCATCTACAGCGAAAATACCATCGGCCATCGATTCGCTTCGCTCTCGCTCAATGCAACATTTTCCCAGCGGGCTCAGTCATTCGTGCGAGTGCGCTTTGTTGGATATGCGGTCCAGAGTTGGTTGCTGCAATCTCCAATTATGTAAGTGCCCACGTATGCACAGCTACTCAATATGATGTATTGCTAACTTTAAGCTGCTCTTTTGTCAAATACATGCATTGAAGTGGGCAGACCTGAGCAAGTCCAGAGGCGACACTGGTGATCCTTCAACAATTGACATCGACTCTTTCGATGGGATTCTAATGAACCGAGTGAAAACTCAGCAAGCGGTCGTTCCTCAAGCAGGAGAAACTGGTACATCCAATGACGGCACAGCTACGACGTGCACGATGGCATCAAACACGCACGCCCCGGTGAGACCCAATAGACCCAAGAGTTCAAGTGCCTCGATGGCATCATCACGGACCAGCTCTTTCACCACTCGCGTTTTGAGCGGCTCTGCTGATCCTCGACGTGTCACGATTCAGTCGAGCAATGCGCAAGTAAAATCTGTTTGCAATGCAGATGAATCCACTGATGCCCTTCGGAAAGCTTCGACTGAGATTGATGTTGGGGAGCGCACAGTTCAAGGAGATGCTCGAGACAACAAGGTCAATATCCCAGCCCCATATTCATCGGCGATACGACTGGAGCAAGAAAATCGTCGGGCGGATACGACATTGCAGTCAAGCGAGGTGAGGCACTAGTGTCCCTTTCAGGTGTTACCAACATATTGATCTGCTATCGTTTTTTCTCGTTTATGTATGATGGCAAACAGAACACTGGTACACCTTTGTCAAGTAGTCACGAGTCGCCTAGTAAATTCACCTCAAGCGATGACTTGGCAGCAAGCACTGAGGCGGCTGTGGCTCGATCGACTGAGCAACACAACAGGGAGCTGCTCGCACACTTGTCGCAGCCGTCCAGTTACGAGAATCTCTATGCGCACATGGAAGCGAGTTGCACGGAGCTGTCGGAAGAAGAGTTGCGAGTACTAGAAGAGACGCTCATGAAGTCTGGCTGACGTCGAAGTCTATTAGTGTGATCTGTCGTTCCCAGGCTTCGCCAAACGATCATCAAGAGATGTGGCCATCGGGAAATGCGTGCATCGACCGACTGCCAAGGAAAAACAAGAAACCCTGAAGAAAAGCTACTCAATGGACTGATTTAGTCGCTCGACACAAACGGTCGTCAAAGATGGCTGACCAATTCGAGTGAATGGGTGAAGATTTGAACGAATGGACAGCGGAGCATGAGCGGCAAGGATGGGTGCACTTTTCTTCCAAGTGGCCCGTCCGTTGTCCATTGTCCATGCTCAACATGGGTTGGTAACCAGCGCGCATATCGGTATCTGCGTGCATAGATGTCCCCAATGTCCAAGAAGAAGAACATAGCGATGATGCGCAGCTCGCTGGCAAATTTTGCGCGCCAAGGTTTGCTTTTCAAACGTGTGTGGATTCTTGAGCCAAATCAAACGGTGCGTCGCGCCTGTTTCTTCCTCACTGGCTTGTCACTTCCGTCCACCAGTCATTTTGGTACATAGAATGGCTTAAAACCTCGCGCAAGATCAAGGTTTTGTCAAGTTTTGTGGCGCCAACGCAAGGTTTTTACGTGCTACAGCGAGGTTTTTCGAGTCTTTTTTGGCGCCAACGCAAAATGTGGCTTGATTTGACTGGAGCCATCCTGTGGCAACCGCCTCGCCACACCACTCACACGCGCTCGTTTGTCCTTCCTTTCCTTGCCTCGCCTCGCCGCTGAACGACCCGCCGCATTTCCCATATCCCGCGGACACGCACACTCGTTCCGTTCACTATGGCCGACTTCACCCCAGAACAACTCGAAGCATGCCTTCTGCAGCTCACGCACCCAGACACGGAGCAGATTAAGCAGGCCGAGGTCGCCATCAAGGCGTACTTGAAGAAGATCTCCTCGGTCGGCGGTCTCATGACCCAGCTGCAGCTCTCGGCCAAGCCAGAGGTGCGCCAGTTGGCCGCCCTCATGCTGCGCAAGAAGGTGTTCAAGCACTGGCCAAAGCTCGACGAAGCCACGCAGGCGGGCGTCAAGCAGGCGCTGCTCCAGCGCGCCGCGGAAGACCCTGTCCATGTCGTGCGCTCCGCCGTCGCCACGCTGATCAGCAGCCTGGCGCTCCACGAAGTGCCATCAGGCAAGTGGCCAGAGCTCATGATCTTCATCAACACGTGCGCGTCGAGCGCCAGCGAAGACCAGCGCGAGATCAGCATGAAGCTGCTCCAGCTGCTCGGTGAGTCGATGGGAACGCACTTGCAGCCACACTTCAACGACCTGAAGAACCTGTACGCCGCTGCGTTGCAAGACCCGCAGAGCTTGAAGGTGCGCGTCGCCTCGATGCGCGCTGCGTGCGCTCTGATCGAGTTCTTGGAGGAGCAGGACCTGCGCGGTTTCCAGGCGTTGGTGCCATTGCAGATCGAAGTGCTGCAGCAGTGCGTCGTCAACGGCGCCGAGCCAGAAGCCGTCGAGTTCTTGGACGTGTTCTCGGAGATTGCGTCGCATCCGTTCCCGATCCTCGACCAGGCTTTCCCAGCGTTCATTGAGCTGCTTCTCCAGGTGATTGTGCACGACAAGCTCGAAGTGAGCACGCGCGCCTCGGCTTCGTACGCTCTTGGTGAGTTCATCAAGAAGAAACCAAAGACGATCGGCAAGAAGAACTTGGTCGCCAAGATCTTCACGACCATGCTCGACATCGTCGCGAACGACGACGAGGTGTCGTGCGGTCTGATCTCCAACCTGTTGGAGCGTGACACCAAGGACGGTGAGGAGGACGACGAGGATGACGAGTCGCCAGGCCACCTCGCGCAGCAGACGCTCGACAGCCTCGCGCTCAGCGTGCCAGCCAAGTACCTCAACAGCGTGGTGTTTGGCATCTGCAACGAATACATCCAGGCCCCAGACGCCCGCAAGCGCAAGGCTGGTGTGTTGGCGCTCGGCATCTTGTCCGAGGGCTGCTGCGAGTTCATGTGCGAGAACGTGAACGAGTTGCTGCCAGCGGTGTACCGCGTGGCGCAGGACCCTGACCAGAAGGTCCGTGAAGCGGCGTGCTTTGCGCTCGGCCAGTTCGCCGAGTTTTTGCAGCCAAACATTACCGACCACTACACCGACATCCTGCCAATCGGTATCGCGCTGTTGGACGACAGCACGAGCGCCATTAAGGCGACTGCTCTGTACGTCTTGGACGAGATCACGCAGAGCATGGAGAGCCACCAGGTGCTCCCATACCTGGACACGTTGGTGACCAAGCTCGTGAACGTGCTCCGCTCGTCGACTCCTCAGCTGCAGAAGATGGCGCTCGACGCCTTGGGCTCGATTGCGATCGGCGCCAAGGACGCGTTCTTGCCGTACTTCCAGCCGGTCGCTGAGCTGATCCAGCCGTTCTGGAACATCACGGACCCGAAGTACTTCTTCCTCCGCGGTGCGGCCATGGAGTGCCTCGGTTACCTCGCGACTGCGCTTGGCAAGGAGGCGTTCCGCCCGTACTTTGCGTCTTCGATGCCGTTCGTGTTCGCGTCGTTCGAATTGGACGACTCGGAGCTGAAGGAGCAGGCGTTCGTCTACTTCATCAACATCACGAGCATCTTCAAGGAGGAGTTTGCGCCTTTCCTTGAGCAGGCTGCCACCTACGTGCTGAAGGAGATCGAAAGCGACGAGGGCATCCGTGTTGTTGACGACGAAGAGGACGTGCTCGAGGGTCTCGACTCGGACGACGACGAAGACGAGGACGACAACCTGTTGCGCCACATCAGCATCCGCACGGACGCGCTCAACTCGAAGGTGCGCGCCGTCGCTGCCGTGGAAGAGATGGCGTTGAACTGCGGCGCGATCTTCGACAAGTTCATTCCAAAGTTCTTGGAGGCGTTGGCGCCACTGACCGAATACATCCACGAAGACGTGCGTGCCGCTGTCGCTGAGGCGCTTGCGGCGCTTGTGATCTGCTCGTTCGACGCGTCGCACCCAGGCAGCGTTGACGCGCAGGTGTGGACCAAGGGCGACTTCAACAAGGCGATCCTCACCCCGAACAACGCTGTGATCGTGAACGCTGTGATGAAGGCCCTTGTCGAAGACTTGCTCGAGGACCCTGAGGAAGTCGTTGTGGAGAAGACGTTCAACGCGATCAAGGCTATGTCTGCGCGCGTCGGCCCAGTCGTGACTGTGGACCACCTCGCTGATATCACCCGTGTGACCCAGGCTGTGCTCACCCACACCCACGTGTGCCAGGCGAGCGCGGAGGACGACGACGAGGAGGAAGACGCGGAGGGTGGCTCTGTGCTCGAGTCCGCCTCGGAGCTGATCGGCGTGCTCGGCAAGTGCTACGGCGAGCACTTCCTCGCGACTTTCCAGGAGCTGTTCCCGAACTTCTTGTCGTTCGCGACGGGTCTGCGCGCCTCGCGTGACCGCGCCGCTGCGGTTGGCTGCTTCGCGGAAGTGCTTCGCGAGCTTGGCCCATCGGCCTTGAACTTTGTCGAGAGCGTGTTCCCAGTCGTGATCCAGGGTCTCGCGTCGGACAACTACGTTCTCAAGGCGAACAGCGCGTTCTGCGTCGGCATCTTGGCCGAGATCAGCGGTGAGAAGCTCTACCCTGCGTATGAGCAGATCCTGAACGCTGTGCGCCCACTTTTCGTTGGTGAAGGCAACGACGACGTTGTCGTCGACAACGCGGCTGCTGCGGTCGCTCGCCTGATCATCGCTGGCGTGGGCAGCGTGCCGCTCGGGCACGTGCTGCCAGTGTTCCTCGGCGCGCTGCCACTGAAGGCGGACTTTGACGAGAACGCCGTGGTGTTCAAGTGCCTGAACGGCCTGGTCAAGTCGCAGAACGCGGCGGTGGTGAGCTTCATCCCTCAGATCATCGAAGTGTACGCCAAGTCGCTCGCATCGACGAGCGTGGACGAGGAGGAGCAGGAGGAGATCAAGGTGTGCGTGCGCGGCCTGTTCGGCGCGTTCGAGGGCCAGATCAAGGAGGTCGCGGCGCAGCTGAGCCCGGAGCTCCAGGCGGCGCTGAGCTCAGCTCTGAATTAGTTATTTTGCCCACCCCCACCAAAAGAGTACACGTGGTGCGCGATCCCCCCAAGTCAATCGAAGATGAATGATGTATAGACGATCTATTTGCTTTTTAAGAAGAAGAAAAAACAAGGTGTGCGTTTTCAGACCCAACTGTCGGCTTCTTGCTATTTGTTTGTTTGTATGTGTGGATGATAATGTGAGCGTAGCTCTTCGTGTCGTCCGTCTATCTACTTGTGCTTGAGCTCCTATTGCTGCTGCTGAATGAGGAACGCCTTGAGCAGCTCGAGCGACTTGTAGCGATGCGAGATGGAGTTCTTCGTGGCCTTCTCCATCTCGGCGTACGTGACGGAGTAGCCGTCGGGCATGAAAATCGGATCCCACCCGAAATTCGCTGGTCCGCGCGCCGGCACGATCACGCCGGGCGTCTGGCCGACAAACACCTTGGGGTCTGCGTCGTCCGCGCCAGACGCGTACGCGAAGATGCACTGCGCGTACGCCGACTTGTCCTCATAAGCGGCGAGCATGTTGTTGAGCCCTTCGTGGCCGGTCTTCTCCAGGAACCACTTCACGTACGGACCCGGGAGCCCCTTGAGCGCGTTGAAGCACAGCGACGTGTCTTCCACGAGCACGGGGCCATTCACCTGCTTGGCGGCGAGGCGGCACTTCTCCTTGGCGATGTCCGCCGGCTCGCCCTGCAGCTCTGGGAGGTCCACCGCCTGGTTGCGCAGCTCAAAGGGGAAGTCCGCGCCGAGGATCGCGATCACCTCCGTCAGCTTGTTGCGGTTGCCCGTCACGAACGTCACCACCGGTTTGCTCGCCATCTCTGCTACTACTTGATGCTGCTCGTGCTGCTTGCTTGTGATTGTGATTTGGTGGATTCAAAGCTGCTTGCATCTAGGATCAGACTCAGAACTATCACCAGATGTTAGTCTCAGATGATTTGTTCATCTGAGTCTGTTCGAGTATCTGAGTCACGGATCATGAAAGGTCACGAAAGCAAATGGGGCGGACGGACGATCGGCAGTGCTGTCGTCATAAAGAGCCCTTGCCGACAGAGAGATCGTGGCACGACGGCATCTCTAATCAGCTCATTCACTCACTCTCTCTCTCTCTCTCTTACCCTCTCTCTATCACCCTCTCACTATCTCTCACACGCCCACTTCGCAGTCTACTGATCTACGATGCTGCCCGCGTTCCAGCTGCACCTGCACCAGCCCGTGCTCGAGCGCGTGGCGCAAGTGGGCAAGTTCGACGACAAGCACCCGTCACTCGCGTGCGGCACGACCGCGGGCAAAGTGTTCATCCACTCGCCCAACGAGCGCAACGACGGCAGCATCGAGGACTCGGAGCAGAACGTGCGCTTCCTCAAGATCAACCGCAAGATCTCGGCGCTTTGCACGGGCAAGTTCCTCGACGCGGACCCGGGCGACACGCTCGTGGTCGGCACGCAGGCGAGTCTGCTCGCCTACAACGTCGAGAAAAACTCGGATATCTTCTACAAGGACGTGCCCGACGGCGTCAACACGATGCTCTTCGCGCCGGTGCCAGCGATGAAGACAAGCAACGCCGCGCCATCACAGATGGTGGTCGTCGGCGGCAACTGCTCGCTGCAAGGGTACGGCCGCGAGGGCAACGAGCTCTTCTGGACCGTCACGGGCGACAACGTGCGCGCTATGGCGCTCTCGGACGTGACGGGCCACGGCCGCGACGAGCTCGTCGTGGGCTCGGACGACTTTGAGATCCGCGCGTTCCAGAACGAGGAGACCGTGTACGAGTGCACGGAGACGAGCGCGATCCTGGCGCTCACGCCGATCCAGAAGCAGATGTTCGGCTACGCGCTGCAGAACGGCACCGTGGGTGTGTACAAGGGCAAGCACCGCGCGTGGCGGGTCAAGTCCAAGAACACGCCTACGGCGATCCAGGCATTCGACATCAACGGCGACGGCGAGAAGGAGATCGTGATCGGCTGGAGCAACGGCAAGTTCGAGTCGCGCAAGCTCACGAACGGCGAGGTGGTGCACAAGGACATGTTCACGTCGCCCATTGCGGCGCTCGTCACGGCGGACTACCGCATGGACGGCAACGAGGAGATCATCTGCTGCTCGGCGGACGGCGAGATCCGCGGGTACTTCATGGCGGCGGGCGACTTCCCCACGGCGACGGCGGCGACCGACAAGGCTGGGAACGAGGAGAAGGAGGTCGTGAAGCTCTCCAAGTACAAGGCCGGACTGCAACTGGAGCTCAAGTCCCTCGAAGCGATCACGTCGTCGAACTCGTCGTCGTCGTCCTCGGCCGCGGGCAAGAACGCCAAGGCCACGGGGCTGCGCATCAAGGCCGGCACCAAGATCCACATCAAGTCGACCGCTACGAAGGCGTCCAGCACGTTCGAGCTCCAGGTGTCCACGGAGAACGAGAGCGTGATCAAGATGGTCACGATCTACGAGTACGACGTCGGCATCTTCGAGGGCGAGTCGCTCGTGATTCGCCCGCCGGCGATGGTCTCCACGGTGACGATCCCGCTGAAGCTGACCAAGTACGTGCCGGCCAAGATGGACTTCAAAGTGCTCGTGGGCTCGCGGGGCAACAGCACGTCGTTCCACGTGTTCGAGCTCTCGTACGCGCTGCCAAAGTTCGCCATGTTCCTGCAGCTGCCCAGCGGTCCCGAGAGCGCGCCAAGGGGCAACGTGCGCTTCAAGACGCCCGTCAAGACCGCGCTCATGTGCTCGTGGATCGAGAACTCGTTCAAGCTCAACGCATCGTGTCCCGAGGCCACCACCGTGGAGCTGTTCTTCAAGTCGTTCAGGGACGGGAGTCCGCTGTGCATCTCCACCACGCCCACCGAGACCGTGATCCGCACGGACAACATGGACCTCGCGGCCGAGCTCGTGCAGGACATGTGCGCGCACTTGGAGTGGCGCGAGCTCGAGTCGCTCGCGGACTTTCCTCGCCAGATGGAGAATTTCAAGAACCTGCTCCTCCGCGTGGATGAGTGCAACGCGATCCGCCTCAAGCTCACGGGCGAGATGGCGGACGACTCGAACCAGGTCAAGAACCTCGTCATCCGCGCCGAGGACGCGCGGATCCTCAACGACATGTACGCGCTGCCTTGGTGCATGAGTGCATGACTGACTGGACTGGATGATTGTTTATTGAATGACCTCTGATGCTTTTGTGTTTGTTGGGCAGGGGCCGCATGCGGAGATACTACTCGGAGCTGTTCACGCTCAACAACCAGCTGCTGGGCGAGTACACGAAGCGCAGCACCAACCACCAGGCGCTGCTGGACGCGCTCAAGGAGGTCAACTCCATGATCCAGCTCGCCGCGCGGTTACGCTTCGGGAACGCCAAGTCCACGGTCGTGGCCGCGTGCCGGAAAGCCATCAAGAACAACAACATCCACGCGCTCTTCTACATCGTCAAGACAGGGAAGGAGGAGCACCAGTAGAGACGGGGTACCACTAGGATATCGCTCGCTATTAGCTTCCCAGCCACACCGAATCTCTGACAGTAGAGCATTAGCTTTGATCAGCAAGAGGTACCACCGCCAGTCATTATAAAACGGAAATTGACGCAAACCTTAGCTCCTCCATACGTGCTTGTGGCTTTATGCTTTTTTCCTACGCTCACAACCGCGTTCGTCGTCGACTAAAGTCCTGCGCCTCGTCTTCGGGGCTGAAGATCTTGGACCGCTTGCGCTTCTCGCCTGCTGCTGCTGCTGCGTTCGCATCGGGCGTCGCGGCCAGCGCCATCATCTCTTCGTCGAACGCGATCTTGCGAATGATTTTCGGGGTCCTGTTGTCCATTGTTGCATACATTACAGCCAGGAGATTAGTAGCGTTCCGGGTACGTAGTGCAAAGGCAAACGGGGATGCTGCGTACCTGTCTCGAGCAACTTGGCGATAGTTGGTCGCTGCAAACGCTTCTTCCTGGTGATGGCTGCGTGCCTCGGGGGTTTCTCTTCTGTTGGTGATGAACTGACTCCACTGCTGTTGCTGTTGTTGTTGCTGTAGACGAGCCTGTGCTTGAGGCTGCTCGTACATGTTCACTTGATGGTACGGCGCTGCTGCTGGTGCTACGGGTGGAGCTACCGCGACTGGCTGATAATGAGTGGTTGATACTGCCACTCCTCTTCCGAGTGGTCGACCGCCAAACGCAGCGGAGATCGTCCTCTCGACGTCTATTTGTTCATTGCCAAAGCTCGTGAACGTCCGACCTGGAGCCATCGTGACGGGGCTTCGTGGACGTCGGATCACCGTCAGAAACTCCTCGTCGCTGTCGTCAAAGATGCTCTGCTGCGTCGGCGCGAAAGGCGCGATGGATCGCTTTGGGGACTCGGACGGCAGTGTCTCTCCTTCTTCATCGTCATTCTCCCAGTCACCGTATCCTGCAGACCTGAACTCTGTGGGTTCTTCTCGGCGGAACTCTTGCTGAGGCTCACTCTCTGCTTCGGATTCTCTGAGGTCTGAGCGCTCATGCACGCGCTGTTTTCCAGAGGTGACCCTCGTAGTCGAGAATGAGGTCTCCGCTGTACTGTCGTGGATCTCTCCCTGTGTTGAAGAGTACGAGAACGAAGGCTGGGGGAACTTCGAGGCAGACACACCATCGTCCTCCTCTGCAGTCTCTCTCTGCCACGAATACCGACGCATCTCACGCTGCACCTGGCGCTGCTGCGTGTCCGTGATCGATGCCTTTGCGCTTGTTTCCCCGGTGCTAAGTCGTCTCTCCGCTGGACGTCGCTCTCCCGACGACTGTCTCGATGACGGCGCAGATGAAGACGTGACACCAGCAGCAGCAGCAGTGCCACCAGATGTGGTCGAAGTTCCTTGGTTCGCTGAGGATGTGGACGCGAAGAACGAGCGCGACGGTTGCTGGAGCTTGGATGGCGGGAGGTTTCCATCAGCAACCGCGTCTCCTCTCTGCTTCAGTTTTCTTGCGTCAACCTCTCGAGCTCTCGACTTGGAATTAACACTCGACTTGGTGCTCTTCCTAGTGCTCTGCGCACGCACTGCCGATGGCGGCCGTATCCCTGAGCGTGGCTTCGACGCAGCGTCGTGGCTGGCGCTGTCAGCTCTTCTACCAGCTCCTTCACCAATTGGCGTTTGCTTCTTATCGGAAAGTCCCTAAATACGCAAGCACGTGCGCAAGTGTCGTTAGCAAAAGAGCCCTTCACAGCGAAACCTGATCGAGCACCACCCCACGTACACACTGCGAAGCTTACCGCTGCGTCTGTAGACTTGCGCTGCCGCTGCGTTTTCTTCTTCTTCGCGGCCGAACTCGCTCGCTGCAACTCGCGGAGCTGCGTGCTCAGCTGCGTCTTCTGGCGCTGGAAGGCGTCGTCGCTCAGCAGCGGCGGCGCCTGCGGGAGCACATTCGGCAGAAAGAGGCGTAGTCGCCGCTGGAACAGCAGCGGCACGACCACCTCCACGACCACGACCAGCAGTCCGTAGTAGAAGCAGATCTGGAACAGCAGCGAGTCCTCCTCGAGCGGGAGGAAGAGCGCCTCGTGCGGCGGGGGCTCCTCGGGCGTCATGGCAAATCGGAGCCTTCTTGTGCTAACTTTCTGCTGATGATGTGCTGAGGCCAAATATTGGCGCGAAGTAATGTGGCCCACATTCAAAAGACTGTAGTTTGATAGGGTAATTTCTACTTTATTCCAACCAACAAGGTACTTCTGCTTGGTGTTTTCTCGCTTGCGAAATGGGCTCATATATGTGTAAATGCGACGTAGTTCTTGGTCATTGACCACCAGTACACCGTTCTCGGCAAGTGGTGAACCTCAATTGAGTATGTGGTGTGCGACCGGGTCCGGCTCCATTTGTTGTGCAAATATGTCCCAACAGGCTCGGTCAATCAAACGAATCCTGCCTTCGTGACCAGCAACGAGAACATGCTGATCGCGTCTGGACCCGCCATCATCTCACACCGTACGAAAATCATTTCGAAGAGTTTTTGGAACCAGGTTTCGAGGTTTGTTCAGACCCTTTCAGGATCAAGAGAATGTCCAACAAGCCAGAACGAACGAAAGTTAGTGCATTTCTCACCTCGTACTGACCTGGTACGAGTGACTCCGACGCAGAAAATCAGTCTCTCGATTGAGATTTGAGTTGGCAGTCTACACTCAGGAAGCCCCATCCATATTACTCTCGATTCGCTAAAGTAGGTGTCGCCGCCCTTGGGCCATTCGTCATCCTCCCAGGGCCTCCACAGACCCAAAAGTACTCTCTCTTTCTCTCTCTCTCTCTCTCTCTCTCTCTCTGAGTCTCCGATTTCAATCTACCACGAAAACTTCCTTCTCTGTAGTCTGCCAACCTCCAGGACAACTACTCGCCAGCGTCAACCGCAACTCCAGCGATTCCAGTATGGTTGACTGTGCGTCAATTGATTTTTGATAAATACACAAATGCCTCATGTTCTTTCAGGTCGTCGATTTCTATCTTACTACCTCGGCTGGATTAGTATCTAAGTGGACTTACCAGCGACACCTTCAGGTCCTTCTCCCTCAGATTTTTGTGCACCATGCTGCCTCAGAGGCAGCCTCTGGCTGGGAAAGATGAGCAAAACTTGCTCTACGCAATGACAGATTCAATTCTAACAAACCAACTACCATCCATTTTCATTCTACATGAGTATGGAAACATGCACATTTGGTTCCAAGTTATTCATCTTTAATTGAGCTCGAATTTCCGCAGCTGGTCGTAGAGCTGGCGGAGCGGCATCGTTGTCTCCTGGTTCTCGGGGAAGAAGCTCAGGAAGTGGCCGAGCTGGCGGATCCACGGCAGCAGCAGTCGCGGGAACGCGAGGCCGTCGAGCGACGCGTCGCTGCTCGGAGCCAGGAACACACGGAACACCTCGTGGTTGAACACCACGCCGTACGCCAAGTCTGCCAGCATCAAGCTGTGCCGCACCGCGTTGCCGCGCACGCCGTACCACACCAGCTCGTCCGTGATGTAGTAGAAGTCAAAGTACAGCGTGCGGTACGACTGCAGCAGCTGGTGCAGCCCGTCCTTGTTTTCTCCCGACGAGAAGCCATCGAACCGCTTCGGGTTGCTCTCGAAATCTGGAGGCAGCACCGGGTGCAGTCGCCGTGGACTCAGCGGCGAGGACAGCTCCAGCGCGCTCTCCAGGTCGGACAGCATCTCGATCAGCTTTGACGCTGTCAGTGATCCCGGGACACTCTTTGTAGATGACTCGGTCTCGGGCATCGCGCCGTGATACGTCACCAGCCATCTCCACGTGTAGTTGTAGTTCTAGAAATGGAAACAAACAAGAATATTCGTGAGTCACCTCGTTCGCAGTCATCAGACTCCAGTTTGAACAAAGTGTTACCTGAAGGAACTTGGCGATCGTGTCTTCCAAAGCGGAGAACGGGTAGCTCTCAGACACGTTCGGCGGGATGTAGAAGCTCGACGCGTTGCTACACGTAAAGCACAGCGTCACTTGGTAGTGCTCTGCAAACTGCTTGATGTTGTATAGCGTGACGTGCTCCTTAACACTGTGGTCCCAGAGCTGGTGGTGCTTCCACAGCGACGCAACATCGGGCGTGACGCGAAACACAACTGCCTCATGCGGCTGAATCGTCACCAAGAGCGTTGACCTCCTGCCCGCACAGACACCATTGTCCAAGTAGTGCACTTCCACACTGCCAGGGGCGGTGAGCAGGACGTCCACTCCAATGTTGAAGAACATGCTGTCGTTGCGAAGCGCCAGACGGGCTTTCACGTCGCTTCGCGTGTTGTGTACCACGATGAACTTGTCTGCATCCGACGATAGCGTCGACGCGAGCTCTGGGTTCGATAGCGCAGCTTCTGGCATCGCAAACACTGCGCCAAGGAAACTCTGCTGACTCGACAAAAACAAGTCTGGGACGTCGGTCCTGGATAGAATGTCGTCCGACTTGGACAAAACAACGTTCACTTGCAGTTGCGGCTGGTTGCAGATCGCCCGCAAGATGACAGTTTCTCGGAAATCCTTCACAAGACGGCAGTTGATGTACACCTCGATTTCTCGGATCCAGTGGTCAACTCCAGCGTTTTCGGCGGCTGCAATTGCTGACAACGACGCAGGTCGAGGCTGCGGACGGAAGTGCAAGAAGACCTGTATCCGTCCGTGAGCCTCGAGTGTGACGGCTGACACTTCAGTGAACGACGTCGGAGACGTGGAGAAACTCACTTCCTGGGGTCGCGCGTTGCTCGACAACATGAAGTCAAGAGTCAATCCAGACGAGTTCTCGAGCACGATCGAGTGGTTGTGGTAGAGCTTGTGATAGTAGACTTCGCTGTAGTCGATGACTAGCCCATGTCTACTCCCACCGCTCTTTGGGCTCTCACTTCCGTTTCCTTGAGTCAATTCAATGCTCGATCGTCGTTGCCTTTTTGGGTTGCCGTGGTTCGACACCAGCACTCGGAAGAGGTTCGTGGCGGGGTCGAGTCCAGAAGACATACTGCGGAGCATGTTCAGATCCGCAATCACTTCCAGGCGCACGTGGATAACCTTCAAGTCCGACGGATTGGTCACATTCTGCAGTACAATGAAAGTAGAGTACACGCCAACCACATCGCGCAAGAAATAGAGCACGACGCTCTGATAGCTACGCGATCGGTCCAGCGTACCTCGGTCACGACTGAGTTGAAGCCAGGATTTCGCGTTTCGGTCCACCAGAATCAACTTGTAATCGACCGGATCGAGTCCTCCACCTTCTTGTGCGGCAGTTTGGTTGTACAGGCACTCCACCGTAAACTCCCACTCCACTTCTCCGCCATTTCGCACAGTGTGTTGTCCAACATCAACGATGTACCGAGTGCTTTCCAGTGATGAATTTTCTGCGGGTGTGCAACCTCGAACAGTCAGCACGGGGAGTTGACTTCTGTGGTCGCGAGGCTCCGAGTTGACTGAGTCGACGTCAAACTCGTCCAAATTGTCAAGACCTGCGTACTCGCCCTCTTCACGACTGGAATCTTCCACGTGCGTCGCTAGCGTTGGAGTGGTGAATATCTTCTTCGACGTCGACGTCAAGCGCTTCTCTCGTGCTGCAAATGCCGCGCTGATCAGCGCCATGTCGACTGCACCTCCTTGTTTCGCTCCGTCAGCTGTAGCGACAGAGCTTGACGCGTTTTGTTGAAGAACCAAGTGGACATCGATTTCAGTCGAAACGCCCATGTCCGTGCTCATGTCTACATCGCGAATTTTCAGGAACATGTGATTCTGCGCCTCGGCTTCTGCAGCAACATCTGGAGTCTCCGCTCCCCAAGAGTTACTTCTCCAAGACGGATGGTGTCGCATCTTGTGTAGCAACGAAGCCGCCTTTGCATTGTCGCCGTTTCCATGGAAGTGGATAGCTTCTGCGGCAGCAATCAAAGTCGCTTCTTCGAGGCGGACAGTAATCTTCATAGAGTCTCCGGGGGCAATTGTTCCAGAAGAAGGGACAGCGATGGCTTCGATGTATTCACTCATCGCACTCATTTCTGATGCCGCGGAGCCCTTGATCAGACAGAGACCTGGCTGATACATCGCCACAGGCTCGATGGCAAAATTGAGCGGCTGGATCGTGGACGGATTGCGCACCCAGAACGTTTCCAACGTATTGCGCAAATTGTAAACAATGCTGCCCGATGCCTGCGAAGATCCTGTCATTGCGAGCTGGACGGATTCTCTGCTGTTCCCTGCTTTCGATCTCAACGATGGTGGCAAATGTTCCAGCGGAATGTCGACAGGAATCTCGGTCGCCGCGGCAAAGAAGTGCAGGCTTGATGCTGACAGCGTGAACGTGCGACCTGGAATGAGTTTTCCTTTCACTCCGATGTGCTTCGTTTGCGCAGTTTCTGAGAGGTTTTGGACACTCACGTCTAACCAGACACTGCCGAGCTCTAAAATATCGTACGTTGGATCGTACTCGGTCGACTTCAGCGTATCGGAAGATAGGCGAGCGGACGGGAACACGTGGCAGACAACACGAACATCAACAGAATCCCCCGGCGCAATCTGAAGCGTGCTTACTGGAGTGTTTGCAGATCGCGAAAACAGCAAAAACTCGAGGGTGCTGTTGATACACGCAAATGTTAGATATTAGTGTTTGCACAGAATAGTACTACCATGAAAAATCAAGTTTTAGTAAAGCAAGCCATCTCACCTCTCCAAGGCAGTGTGCGGCGTTGACGAGAGCTTGACGTTCAACTCCTCATCGTACACATTTCGCAAAGAAAACCAGAAGCTGGATCCATGCGGGGATGCTTCAGGTGCTGGAGGTACGACCACTGGAGGAAGGAATGCCATGTGCTTGGACCTGTCTCGAGACTCCACATCAGCGCCAAAGCTTGAGCTTTCTGGATCCACAATCAGTTCGGCATAACTTGAGATAATCTGAGCACGAATCGAAAGGTCCTCGACGTTGTGAGGATTGTACAGATTCAGCAGACGCAGAGGAAAGTCGTGGATGCCGGCGCTGAGAGACTGCAATCACATTAAATAAACCACATCGAAAAGGTTAGACGAGCAAGAGCGAATTTGTAGCAATAAGCGTGATTTCCGTACCTCAGACGTTCGAACAAACTCCATCTCCATCACACAGGTCGCCGAAGCATCAAGCTTCCAAGCGTTGCAGTGTCCAGCTGCTCCTTCCGTCGATTTGTTTTCTGCTTGAAGTGCCAGGTCTCGAAGTGAAGGGACTTTGAGGTTGTTCGTAGTCGTCAAAGCGAAATCGCCTCCAATTGCAGTTTGCGTGGCTCCACGGACATTTCGAATGCGAATGAAAGGCGGCAGATTTGCGATTGCAAAGCACACTTCAATGTCGGATACATTCTTCACCGAGACGTCGAAACTGGACGATTTCCACCCGATTGCGTAGCCAATTTTGCCCAACGAGATGTGCTTGTCTGCCACTTGAATGCACGACTCCCCGTACTCGCCGCTCACATTGATCACCTTCAACGTCGAAGCTGCATCAAAAAGCTCGCTGGCTGCAATGTCGCTTTTCTCAGAATCGAATCTTTGAATCGCTACAACTCCAGAAAACGGGCACAGCTTGCCATTTTCAATCACATCACATGGAAGTTGTGTCGTCAGCGATATTGGCGCGAATCGGATGAACAGCACGCAGGAAGTCTGCGCTGGGATCCGATGGGCATCGCCGAAATACATACTTGCAGCTTGGGATCGACTTGACGGAGTTTCCTTGACCAGAAAGCTTAACCTTCTCACATCGTCAACTGATGCAGTGCGCGCCATCAGTAGACCCGATTGGTTCTGGCACTCGTGGAGGAGTGGTGGGATATTTCCACAGCCGCACCATACAAAATTCAACGGCAGTGTGCTCACGGGTCGCAACACCATCTCTGAGTCGGTAGTATTCGTGAGAATGAGGAACCGTTCTCTCGTCAACGACTTTCGAAACACTGATGAGTTGATCACCCCAGCAGCACTCGGTAATTCTTCGTGGTGTTTCTCGAAAATGCGATACTTTCGAGCAATAGGTTCCACCTCACCAGCCGGAACAGAAGAAGTGTCAGAAAGCTCTTCCTCGAGTTTGATCACGTTGATGACTCCGAAATCGATTGCACTGCCGAGCTCCAACGAAATAGCAGGTGAGTTCTCTTTCGCCGAGCCGAAAACCTCGCACTTCAGAGCACCGTTGTCGACAAACAGCATCACATCGACGTAACTGATCTTTCCGGGATAGTGAACGTTTTCAACCAAGATTCGCCGACGGAATAAGCCACTCTTGAACGCGGCGAGCTTGAACTGAACAGCTCTGGTTTCTCCAGCTGGTACTTCTCCTTGCTCTTGCTCCAGAGCCACGTGAAGCGAGTTGTCGTCATCTGAGTAGTTGTCTGCATCGCTGGTGACAAATAATCGATAGCGCAACGGGAGAGCCTTACTCACGTTGATCACGTCAAATCTTCCTTCGTGAGCTAGTGCCGTTTGACGACCTCCGAAATTTCGCTCAACGCCAAAGTCGATGATCGTTGGGGTCACGCGCACGAGACTTGCTCCAGCCACACCAACAAACTTGATTGTGAATTCAGCGACCATCTCGCTTTTCTCGTCCTCCGCGTTCGCAGACACTGGGTCACCTGACAAACGAAACAGCTGCACGCGAATGCCACCAACAAGGTCACGAGCGCTTCCTGTTTTGAACGCGTCCCCCGAAAGGCGCGGTCTGAACGCCGCAAACAAGTCGATGGATTGTTTGCCTTTCAACACGACATGAGCTGCCTCTCGATTCATTCGCGCGTCTTCAAACACGTAGCACTGCGTCTTCAAGTTCGAGGAAGCGCACAACACCAGCGATTCATCCACTTGACTGTGCAACGTCAGTTTGTGCACCTTGCTAAATTTGAGCGATATGTTGGGGCTGTCGACTGTTGTATCTTGCATTTCCGGAGTGACGTAGCAGGGTCCAAGATCCAGAACATCGAGGTGCCCTGTGGCGTGAGGATCCAACTCGGGAACGCGAACATACACTGGTCGCGTGACACGAACAGCTATCGTCAAAATCGACGTGTCTAGACGATCATTCAGGTTCCGAAGCTGGATTTGCTCGCTGTGTTGTCCTGGGACGGTTCCCTTGTAGGTAAAGCGAGCAACGACATGCGAGTTCGCCGCAATACTGCCATTTGGTCTCTCAAATGTAAGATCTCCCCCAGACGACGCTGATGACGCACCATTCGACGCGTTTCCACTCGCTTGCTCACGAGATGATGCCGCGAGTAAGAGGAACTTGACTGCTTGATGGGATCGATTTCGGATGATGAATTCACCTTGCACTTCTGTATTTTGCTGCTGTTCTCCAAGATCGATTTTCTCCGAGTCCACGCACAACGAACGCTGTACTGCCTTGACGACTGCAACGTCAACGGACGCAAATGGACGATTCGAAACGACGCTTGTTGATGACGGCGATGAGTTTCCACGATACAAGAACTCCAGCTTCCCAGCGTTTTGCTCCATCGCTTTTGATATGTTGCCGAGCACTGATCGACTGATGCACGAAGCAAGCGAGTTCGAAGACGCAAAACCGGTTTCTGCGGCAAAGCACCATTTGAAATGTAACGTCACAGCTCGGTCGCCAGAGATCCGGAGTTTCAAAGGAAGGCTGCTGTTGCTGTGAGTCTTCTCTTCACCTTCAAGCCCAAACTTTGGCGCATTCTCTCCATGTATCATCAGCGAGTCCTTCAGAGTGATATCACAGCTGATCGCAAGAAGACCGTGCAGTGCTTCGGACGCACACCACACCACCTCGATATCTGACGTCTTCTTCAGCACAGGCGACTGGTGAGATAAAGTCACTGACCAGCCGTACGTGTCCGCTGGAGATTCTTCAAGCGGAATCAGCAAAGTCGACGAGTGTGAGATCGCGAACTGGTTCAGCTCAACTTTCACCAGAATTTTTCCACTTTCTAGCGTCCGCTCAGGCTCTGGAATTGAAATTGTAAGACCTCTTCCACGGTCGCTGTCCGAGTTTCCGAGAAGAGACTGTATCGACGAAGATGACTCACTACTCAATTTGCCGTTTCCATCATGATTCCTTTCTTCATAGTCGCTGAGCGGAAATCGCCCCATGTCACGACTTGGAACACTCGACGGAATAAGTTGTGGCGTCACCCTTCTCCCCACAGCACGAGAAAACGCAGCTTCTCCAGCAGCGGTTCGAAGGAAGATCTCTGCGCTATATTGCAGCTCTTTCATCACATCTTTGTTCTGTTGCTCGAAGAGTAGGAACTTCCCAACCCCAATGATTGGAGTGGAATCTCGACGCAGTTGCCTTTTTCTCGCTTTTTGACTCTTGAATCCTGTGATTTTTCCTGCCGCGATGTGATATTGATTATCTTTCGCATCAGATCCCGACTGAAGCGAGGTGAAGACAGCATATGCCACAATTCTGCAAGTCGCCTCTGCGTCGAGAGAGAAATGCAGCTGGTTTGTGTTCCCTCTTGTGTCCGACAGCGACAGCGACTTTGCCAAAAGCTTTGGTCTGCGTCGGGACCGCGGAACGGACTCGGACTCGGATATCTCCGACTCGCTGTTGCAACTGTCATACACGTCGATATTTCTGACATCATGGAGTGCAGATTTCGACTCGTCTTCATCAGCTGCTGATTTCTTCTCGTTTGGTACTTGCTCACCGCTTAGCAGCGCTTTGACGCGAAAAATCTTCGAGTTGAGTTTCGTGATCTTGTCAGCCTTCTTCTTCGTCGTAGCAATGCGCAACTTGTGCTCCAGCTTCTCCAGTTCTTCGTCCAATTTCTTCTCCTGGGCTTGAGTGATGATAGCTGATGGGGTTTCATCGACCGAGAAATGGAAAGTTGGCTTCAGATTTGGGTTCGAAAAACCTGGATCCAGTTGAATAACATATTCACGCTTCTTTCGACTGGTGTTCCGGACGGCAATTTTGATTTCGTCGCTCTTTTCTCCGATGAGACACTTTCCCAATGAGAGGACTTGACCTACAAAATACGAAATAAAATGTCAGACGAGACCATTTAAAGGATCAGTACGCCACGTATGACAAACTCACCTGATTGCAGAAGCTTGAAGGTCTCTCGTTTCACGATCTTGGCTTTGATAGTCACGGAGATCGAGTTTTCAACATCCTGAACGTTGACAATCCGGAGTTTCTCCTCGAACGGACCGGCCAGGGTTGGCTGAAACTCGAAGCAGATCTCTTTTGTCCCGAACGCCTTCACCACTCCAACTTCGCCTTCCTTGATTTCCAGGAAACCAGAAGAAATCGATCCCGTCTTTTCCACGCTGTACACAAGAGGAATTGGTGACATATTCTGGACCACCAATCGCTTCGAGCTCTTTGATGAGGTCGCAATACGTCCAAAGTTGATGTTCTTCTGGTTCACATTCATCACCGAACGGCACACCCTGCTTTTCAGTAAAAGCTCTCGGACAGACGGTCGCGAGTCAAACGGGTGCTTGGATGTGACCCAAGTCGACTTCGTTTGGTCGAATCTCGCAGCATCAGCAACTGCCTTTTTGTTCCCACCCGGCGGCAGCGTGATGAAAATCTTTTGCTTCTCAACGCGGATCTTTCCGGCTGTCTCTCCTAGCGGGGCAAAATCCGCCGACGGACTGAAGATTGCGACAACTCGCTGTTGAGATTTCGCGGGGATCCGAATGTTTCTGTCCTTGCTGTTCGTCAGCGGTATCAACTTCTTGTCGGCAAGTAGCGACTGCAATTTTCGCATTCTCTCTCGAACCATGGCGACGATTTCTTGCTCCTTCTCCGGGGATGGAATTGTGCTGTGGCAGTAACGCTCACACTCCGATCGGGAAATTTCAAAAATATGCAGTAAAGCTGCCAACTCTTCAGCAACGAGTTGCTTCGCTAACGGAAGACCCATTGCTGTCCCGCTTGGCCCTGCCGTAGTTGCCCCATCATGAATGACGGACTGGTAACTCGGAGTCGGAGGTGCGCTCGCTTGGAAACGATTATTGCTCGCAATTTGCTCCATTCGGTGCTTCGCTGGGTCAAGCGGCGATGGGAATGGCGCATGTGCAGTAGCTGATGTCACACTTCCTCCAGGATGATGCGAGCTCGATGACTGATTCGTGGTTGACAGCTTTTTCGACAAATATCCACGAAGCACAGTGGACATGTTTCGCTTCGAGCTCGGTGCTAGATTTCCAAGCTCTGAGAGACTTCCAAACGAGCGTCTTCGCCTGATTACTCGCCCGGACGGACGACCTTGAGTACTCGACGCTCCACCCCCAGAAGAGCCACCATGCTTGCCTCCAGCAGACGATTGCGTCGATAATTGAGTTGAGCTCGCTTGCTTCTGGATTTCATGATTTCTCACTGCCTCGACTTTCCCGACGTCACCGAAAGGAATCTTGAAGCAATACAGTCGGACTTTCGACGGATCGGAGCTCTGGAGATTCAAGTGCAACGGCGCATTCGTGATGTTCTCCAGATCGAACACCTGGATGCCGACAGAGTTGAGCGCGATGTGATCGAAGTTCAGAAACGCTGACTTGGACTGCGTCAGCAGCTTGTAGAACAGCGAGTGATAAATCACGTGATGCGCGTCCATGTTGCTGGATCGAACACAAATCTGTGGGGTGTTGGTTCGATTCTTGAGGTTCATGATGGAAATCAGCCGCGAGTAGTTTGGGTTCGTCTTTCTTGGAATGATTTCAATCTTCAGCTCCGTCGATTGCTTTGGACCCAGGGTCATTTCGTCGTTCGGCACAGTTGAAATCACCTTTGAAGTCACCAATGGCTTCACAACCGTCGGCAACTCAGAATGGTTCGTCAGCATACACGAGCTGCTCTTCAGCTCTCCAATATTACAGTCACCCAAGTGCAGAATTGATGGTGTAACAGTCACAATTGATGTGCATGTACGGGCACGGATGTGAATCGATTTGCCCAATGTGCGATCGTACACTCGAGACTGCGCCTGCTGCCAAGCTCCTTGAATCTGGAAACACCTGAATGACACTCGGAACGTCTGCTTGGTTAAGCGAGCGCCTTTCAGATCGACGCCGTCCATGTTCTCGCTGAACAGTGTTTCTGATGACGTGTTTGTCGCAGGAGTGTACCAAATCAGGATCGTGCGTTCACCACCAGGAGGAAGATCAATAGTTTCGACCAAGAAATTTGATCCAGTAGCTTCATCGATCGAGGCAGCCACGCGCTTCCGAGCATCAGAGCGGGGTTTTCGCTCAGGTGAAGAGCAAATACTGTTGCCGCTGCTAAGAATCACAAAAAATGTTCGTTAGTCAGATCATATGAAACCTGAATCGACCAACGCAACACATGGAAGCAGTTGGAGATCGACGCACCTGTCAACACCGCTTTCATACGCTAGATCTCGCACGCGAGAAGGCACCTTCGCTGATTTCTTCCCTTTGGTTCGAAAGGCTTTCTTCCGTGCTTCCGTGTGTCTGCTCACTCGAGACTTCGGACTAGCGGGAGGGCTTCTCGGAGTGGCTCGTGGCTCTCGATCGAATTCAAAGTCATCATCAATATCATCGAGGTCACCCATGGGGTTTTCGTCAAAGGAGAGTCGTTTTGCAGGCTGGAACTCGTCTTCGTAAAAGTCCTGATAGAAGAACCAGCCAAAACGATTAATACTTCGCGCGCAAGAAGAAGAAGACGCACATGCATACACAGGAAGTAACTTACCTCATTATCCTCAGCTTCTTCGTCACTGTCCAGACCGTAGTTGTTGATCGAGTCGACATTTGAAAATGACATGACGGTCTTGGCGCCATCTGGAGACAATGATCCTTTACGACTTGAACCATCATTCGAGCCGGTTGGAGAAAGGACCTCCTCACCACGAGGGGCACGCGACGCTCTTGCTCGATTCTGCTGCAGTTTGAGCTCAAAGCTAATCTCTTTCGGTCGATCACTCGTCAAATCGACATGCAGCGTTGCCTCCGTTGTGTTTCGGATGAGGAGGACCTTCGAGTTCGCGATCCCAGTGTAGCAATCACCAAAGTCCAGTTTGCTTCCACTCATAAGGTACGATCCGCTTGGCTCTTTGATTGACAACCCCTCTCTGCATAAAAGCGAAACGAAACAAAATACGTGAGTCCAAACAGACTACATACAGATCACCACAATGAACAGATTTGTCGCAGTACCTGTGGTGCTCTTTGTTCGTGATCGCATGGATTTTCAGGATTTTCACGTTTCTGGAATCATGAAGGTTTTGGGCCTGGATTTCAAAGAAGCGCTCGCCAATCTGTTGCAAGGAGATGATAAGAACAGAAATACACCAACAATCAGCTACACAGAAACGCCACAATGATCCACAAGTCCCAAGCAATACCTCTTCGGGGCGATACGTGACTCGAATGCGCACATGTCCGTACGCTGCGGCTTGCAGCGTCCGATCTCCAATGGCGTAGCCAGTGTTGTAGTCGGTGCACGTGATCAGGTCTTTCGTTTCATCAAATGCTGACAGCGAGGACACGAGCTTGAAAAGCAGTGGGATCTCGGACCGATTCCAAACCGTAAAATCTTTGACGAACGAACCGCCTGGCACGCAATCGTCAAAGTGCAGCTCTTTCACGTCCAAGCGGAGCAAGGAGCGACACACTTGGCCTTGCAGCGGGAGGATCAGATCTGGAGCGGGCAGCACAGTCGTTCGCACGTCTTTCACTTGCTCCGACGACACGGATCGGTCCAAATATCGGGGTTTCACGATCAATCGGCCTGCAAACACGGTGCACGAGGTCTGATGCAAGTGCATCCGCTCTTCTTCGGACGAGTCGGCATTCAGCGAGAACGAGGCGGAATGACCAGCACTGTTGGCACCGTGCTGCGGAGAAAGTTTGGCACACAGGGAGAAGACTACTCGCTTCGTCTCGTTTGGCTCGAGCACCAGATCCTCCACCGTCCCAATGTGATTGAAAAGCTCGTTGTACCCTTCGCACAGGTACACGTTCTCTGCACAGAGAGCAGCTTTCGACGACGACCGGAGCACGGAGAATGGCACGTGGTTGAATTCCTCCGTCGCGACCATTTCATTCGGATGCCCGTCCATCAAATCCAGATTCTCATTCTCAAGCTGGAACCCCCATTGACTTGACTGGAACGGCTTACGCAGCTCGAGCTTCAGCAGCAACTGCACTTTCCGCGGCTTCACGTTCGTGATCTCAAACACGCGGATATCGGAGAGGTCGTTCAGGTAGATCTCCCCCAAGCTGAACACTTCGCCCTTCACGCCCTTGAACTCGACTCGTGACTGCATGTTCTTGCTGAGCATTGCGATCCGCACCGGGTGCGGCGACGGCGAGGCAGCTACTGAGGTGAATGACATTGGCGATGATGAGAGAGACGAGGTGCCCGAGGAAAAACTGCCCGAGCGCGTCAGCGGCCCACCACCAGACGCGCGGCTCTGCCGTGGGTAGAACATGCGCGGCGAGTTCGTGCTCGAGCGTCTCCCAACGGGGCTCACTGATGCACCACTAACAGCAGCAGAAGCAAGTGGATTTCCAGCGGTGGGGAGCACAAGTGGCGGCGGAATCGTCACGCTCGCAGCAGCATCAGCGCCGTCGCCACTGTCGCTGTTAGCACTGGCGATAGCGGGAGAGGAGCTGCTCAGGTTCGTGTTGATCCGGAGCACGGGGCTGCTGGTCGCGCGCGGACTGCCGTCGCTCATCCCGTGGCGACTGCCGCTGCGCTTCTTCGTCATCGCGCTTTCTTGCTGCTTTCCCTTCTCGCTTTCTGCTATCTATCTGTCTGTCTGCGGTTGCAGTCCGCAAGTCCGCACACACACACATAAGCAAACACAAAATTGCGTTTTTGAGCAGAAGAAACACAAAAATTGTGTTGTTGACCCAATTGAGATCCGAGATCTCTTTTTTGGTAGTCAACCCAACATCATTTCCGAAGTGCGAGCAAAACCAAGAGAGAGAGCAAGAGAACGATGAACGTCGAGAGCAAGTTCGATGCGCCGTCGCCGCTTGGCGCGGACGACAGTGCGGCTGCTGCGGATGCGACGACTACCCCCTCGCTCGAAGATGCCGCGTATGGCTTTGACGAGGAGGTGCTGAAAGAAGTGCGCAACAATAAGGTGTGGATGCAGGACCCCAAGTATTTCAAGAAAGTGATCATCTCGCCGTCCGCGACGATGAAGATGATGAACCACGCGAACTCGGGCGTCGAGAAAGGGATCAAGAACGGCGGCAAGCCCGTCGAGATCATGGGGCTCATCCTGGGCCGACCGTCGACTGGCACGGACCGCGACGCGGGCGACGCGCAGACGCTGATCGTCACCGACTGCTTCCCGCTGCCGATCGAAGGTGCCGAGACCCGCGTGCTCGCGGACGACGCAGAAGTGATCAACTACATGATCTCGCTCGGCGAGGCAATCGAACAGACGCGCAAGGAGAAATTCATGGGCTGGTACCACAGCCACCCGTTCGACGTTGAAGTGCACAGCCACTGCTTCCTCTCGGCGACGGATGTGAGTACCCAGTTGCAGTGGCAGCGATCGGAGGACCCGCACGGCAACCCGTGGCTTGCGATCGTGCTGGATCCGCTGCGCTCGCTTGCGAAGAAGCGCCCTGAGATGGGCGCTTTCCGCGTGTACCCACCCGAGTTTGCTGCTCCTGTGAACGAGACCCCTGACGGCACGATCATCACGGACGAGACGACCCGCATGGAGCGCTGGGGAAGCTGCTGGAACCGGTACGTTACTTTATTGATCTTTGGGTTTGTTGTTGTCGTGTAACCAATGGCTGTTATTCTATTTGTCGTGATTGGACAGATACTACACATTGGAGATCGATTACTTCATGAGCTCCCTGGGCTCGCAGGTGGTGAGCATCTTGTCGGAGGAGTTCCTGTGGATGCGCACGCTGAGCTCCAACACGATGCAAGAGCGAGAGAACCGCGACCGGTTCTCCGAGCGCATCCAGCTGATCGCAAACAAGCTCGACGGGTGCGAGACGCTGCTTGCGCCGCGCGGCGGCCGAAGCTCTCGCATCGGCGAGTACTACGTCCCAGAGAAGCAGCCGAAGGAGTCGGAGGACTCGGTGCTCGACAAGATCACGCAGGCAGCGAACGAGCTCTCGATCGAGCACTCCCACGGCCAGGAGCTCCAGATCGCCAAGAAGGCGCTCTTCAACGACAAGTTTTAAAAAAGACAGCGGGGGAGAAGCTGAGCTGCAGTAGCAGCACACCGCTATTATGAACGTGAAGAAAGTATATTGGCGTCATGTTACGTGAATTTATTCTGTCTCCGATATGCCGCGTTACGTGTTGGTGCTTGACTCTTTCCATCCCCTGTGAACTTCTCCCACGTGATAAATACCCAATATGCTCCTGGCTTGCTCAGAACCGGCGCTTCGTCTTTCTATTCTCTGCCATCGCGAAAAGCTCGTCCGCGATTCTCTCCTGCTCTTCCAGCGCTTCGAGGTTCTCTTCCAGCGCGATGCGCTCCGCATTGTCCACCATCACGCTCACGACCATTTGCTGCGGGAGCAACGAAGTGGTGGATGAGCGCACTGCGTATCCGTTCCCTTTCCTGAAGCGCTTGAAGTTGACTCCTGATGACCCGTTGCCTCTACGACCGGCATTGATGCTTGCAGGTCGATTCACAATCAAACTGCAGCTTACAACGACCGGCTTGGGATCAGCCTCGCCATCATCGTCGTCTTTCAAGTCGCCATTCAGTCGCCGAGACATGCTGGACAAACTCGACACCCACCCATCCGCATGCATGGTACCATCACCACCACGTTGGTGCTCTGGCTTTGGGAATGGATCTAGACTCAGCACGTTGGTTGAGAAAAGGTGCAAGTTGCCAGCTGTAATGAGCAGGCAATACATGAAGAAGCCACAGGTTAGGACCCATTTCATTGTCAAGTAGCATCTGAACAGCAGCCCACCATCGCATACCTGGTTGCTGCGGGACAAGGTTGACCGGCGTCTGATCTTCCGTGTGCTCCTCAGCAATGATCTCCTCTTTGACGTGACTCGCGCTCGGCACGACAGTTGGTGTCTGCTCTTCTTTGACCTACAATGATACCGCAAATAAAAGGCATCAGGGATCATGTAAGGTATAATGCACAACCTCATCATCTTCCGACAAGCCATCAACTAGGAGCGCGCATACCTGAACCACAGAGACATTGTGAGGCTCTAGCGCAGTCAAACTCTCAGCAGTTTCGCCAATGCGAGGTGTCTCCTGTGCATTCACATCTCTCCGCCTCTCCATGATCTCTGGGGCTGGGGTGCGCGTGTTTTCATCTTCGCGTTTCACTGGACTTGAGGTTTCCTCTTGAGCCTGACCTCCGTTTTTTTCTTTGTCTTCGTCTTCGTCGTCTTCTTCTTCTTCTGGTTCATGGGAAGGAACTGGGAGACTCAAGTGCTCTGGGAAGCTGCAGATCTGTACAACTGACGACGAGTTGTGGCCCGCAAGAGAGCTGCTGAACGAATACTCGCTGGACGTCGACGGCGTCTTCACAAAGATCACGCTCGCGGCGAGCTCCTGCACTGTGATGAACGACGCGCCGATCGACCGGAACAACGTTACCCGCCGCTCCACCGCACTGTGAGTATGAACACTGCCACTGCCACTGCCACTGCCTCCACCACCATAACCACCACCTTGAAGCTCTCGTCCATCACTGGACGCCGCCGCACTGGAAAACCCTGGACCTTGAATCGGCTCGACGATCAACACATGACGCGATGATGAGTGCTGCTCAATATCGCGCAGTAACAGCTCGTCGTGCTTGCTGTCCTTGTACGCAACGATCACGACGCCCGCCATCTCTGTGATAATTTCCTCCATCGACTGTGGCGACAGGAACACCACGACGTGGCGGTGATAGAGCGTCTTGCGCATGGGGTTCGGTAGATAATTGCCCGCGACAGACGGCATGTGCTCGTCTGTTGGGAGGTATTCTTCGCATCGCGGCAGCGGCTCCGACATGGACTTGCGCTCGAGGATCGCGTAGATCCACGGCGTGCACACCACCGGCTGGTTGTACACGAGCGCCCAAAGCACTTTGACCGTCGCGACGATCTTCCCTGGGTCCATGATGCAGTGCGTCGCGTCCTTGCTCTCCGACGCGATGAGGTGCATGCCGATCTTTTGACAGGTCTCGTTCACGCGCGCGCGGTTGGCGCGCTGGATGCGCGACGCCACGAGGATGAACACCTGGTAGCGCACGCGCAGGATCGTGCGCTTGGCGCCGAACGTGATGTGGTCGCCGTTCTTGAGCTCGCGCTCGCTGAAGCACTGCTCCTGGTTTACGAATGACCCGAAGCGCGAGTTCTGGTCCACGAGCACGAGCGACGGCCGCGACGACGGGTCCTTGAGCTGCTCGAGCGAGAGTGTGCCGACGCGCAGCAGCGCGTGCGTGCGCGAGATGGACGAGTCCGCGTGGAAGTTGAAGTGGCACTTCTTGCGCCCGATGCTCCACTCGCCCGCCACGAGGTAGAACGTGTTCTCCACGGCGCTGCTCGCCGCGTTCACGACATCCAGAACCCACATTGTCTTTTGGCGCGCGCACTTTTCTTTTTGGTTTTGCAACAGCCAAAAATACAAACTGCAAAGAAGTGACAAAAAGCGGTGTTCAACGCTGTCTAGAAAATTGCAGCAGTGGACTCTAATGAAATTCTGATTGTTAGTAAATCGATACCGGTTTAGAAGTACCGATGTTGTCACAGTGAATGATGATTCATCGCGTTTCGAAGTGGACAAGAAGCAAGCAATGAAAGAAAGCTTTATTCAAATCAAGGTGGTTGCTTGAAAATGATGGAGCTTGTGAGATGCAGGTGAAAGAAAACGAGAAAGATGAGAATGGGGAAATGAAAGGTGGGTCGCTTCAGCAATTGAGTGGACGAAGCGTTGGCGGCTAAACTGCGAGCTTATTCCAGCAGGTGGCGCAGCACCGTGCGCACGTTGAGCTTCTTGAGGTGCGTGTACTTTTGTCCCGTGCCGACAAACATGATTGGCTGGCCAGTCTTGTACACCATCGATACAGCAGCTCCCACTTCAGAATATTCATAGCATTCACAAGGTACTTGATGATTAGACAACCTGATCGCAAGCAATACATCCACAACATAGACAATGTGAATCAAACAGCACGTACCTTTGTCATCGATCGTGTCGAACTTGGTGATCACGATGCCGTCAATGCGGTGCGGCTCGCGGCGGTCCGAGTAGTCAGCGAGAGCCTATAGTTGCTCATAGAAATGAGCGATTAGAATGGGACCACAAGCACACTTTTGACATCCAATTCATCTTCAAAAGGTCACATACCCGGTCGAACATCGCGAGCTGGTCAATGCCGTCGTTGCCGACCAGCGCTTCGCCCACAAAGAGCACGAGGTCCGGCTCGTTGATTGACACGAGCTTCGCGAGCGCGCGCATGAGCGGCTCGTTGTTCTGCATGCGACCCGCAGTGTCGATCAGCACGCAGTCAAAGCCGTTCTCCGTACCGTACTTGACCGCTTCCTTGGCGACCGCGGCAGGATCCTTCGCGTAACCCTTCTGGAAAAGCGGCACGTCCAGGACCTTGGCGTGCTGGTTGAGTTGCTCGACAGCTCCCGATCGGAACGTGTCACAGGCCGCGATCAGCACCTTCACGCCCTTGGACTTGAGGTAGTAGCACACTTTCGAGAGACTCGTGGACTTGCCCACGCCATTCACGCCGACAAACACGATACTGTAGGCGCGACCCGCCGCCTTCGCCGCGAGGATCTCGCGGAGCACGTCGGTCGATTTCTTTGGGGTCAGAATGCGCAGCAGCGCCGCTTCCAACGCCTTGCGCACGATGGTCGAGACGCGCGTGAAGCTCTCGAGACGCTGTCCGACGAGGGTCGTGATCACAGACTCGCAGAGCTCATCCGCGACTTCCGAGGCGACGTTCTTGCTGATAAGCTATCACAATACGCGAAAATAGGGAGAGGGTTAGCACGGCGGACAGGTATCGGCAATCGATAGAGACACACATACAACATGACAAGCGTACCAAGTTGTGCATTGGCGCCACGACCGGCTCCAGGTCTTCGCGCGCGAGGATCTTGTTGCCCGAGACCGCGGTGAAGAAGTTTCCAATGCGCGTGTTCGAGAAGCTCCAGCTGCTCTCCTTGGTGTCCGATTCGGCGCCAGATGAGACAGCCGACTCGTCATCCTCAGTGTCCGAGAACTCCTCGTCGCTCTCTTCTTGCTCCTGTTTAGCAAACAGGATTCGCACATCATTCGGATCGTTAGCAGCTCATTCGCAGATTGATATATTGATATACGGATGATGATTCAGTACAGCACTTACGCCAATGTACGCGGCACGCTTCTCTTGCAGCTGCGCTGCTTCTTCCGAGGCGGAGAGCTACAACAAAGAGAGAATAATCGAAGGTATGGGTCAACTACCTGCTAGACAAAACCATAAGCCCGACCAAAATGGCAAACATACCTCTGCCGAGCGATCCAGCTCCGACATTTCTTTCTTCGAGAGCTTCGAGTTGTCCCATTTGGTCATCTGCTTCGTGCTCTTCTTCTTCTCTTCGCCGCTCGACTTCTTGGTCTTGGACGCTTTCTTACCCGGCCCCGTGCGCATCGTGCGCTTCTGCGAGCGCAGCGCGGCTTCGATCTCCAGCTCCTCTAGCTTGTCCTTTACCTTGCCTGACTCCGAGGACGGGCTCTCGTTCCCGTCTTCATTCGAATCTTCATCGCTCGTCTTCGAATGCGTCGACGACGAAGCCGTGGTGGTCGCCGTCTTGTTGGACGTATTCGACACAACGCCCTTTGCCTTACGAGATCCGTTGAAAGCCTATGACAAACGCACAATGCACCCATTGATACAAACCATAACACACAGACACGCAGTTAGCAGTGTATTCACAAACAGCAGTCAAAAGAAACAACACAAAACGTACCCGCGGCGCATTGCGCGTCTGCTTTTGCGCAAACTTGAGCTCTGTGGCTTTGAGCAACTTGAGGAACTGGTCATCGTACGTGACCGGGTCTTTCCGCGCGATCTGCTCCGGGAAGAGGCTGATGAAGTCCTTCTTGACGATCTCGAGCAGCTCCTCAATGTAGAGCAGCTGCAGGATCTTCTGGTAGACGACGACGAACACGAGGTCGAGCTTGTTCTCGAACGCCCACTGCATCTGGTACGCATCGCTGATGAACTTCTTCTCGCCCGCGCGGTCTTCCATGAGCACGCGGTTGATGAGCGTGTCGATCGGGTCGCCGCTCAGCTTGCAGAGCGTCTTGGACCAGAGCACCGTGCCGGTCTTGGAGAAGATCGCAAAGTGGTCAATCATACTGCTGGCGGTGGTGGTAGTGTAGGGAAATGCGGTGCGGAAGCGTGGAGCTTCTTGCTGGCGTGCGAGGTGGTGCGTTCTGCTGCTGCTTGTGCTGCGGAATGGCGAATGACACAATTCTGCGAGCGAGTCTGTTGCTGTGTCACGAAATGTGAGCCCCTCCCCTCTCGCTCAGCGCGTTTCACTTGGCTTCAGTATGCTTGGGGAGCGTGGGTCAGCAGAGTGGGATGGAACGTTCCAGATCGCGATGTGGCAAGCGACTTGGGACGAACGAGGTACCACAGCACCAAAAATTGGACGACTGGCTTTTCTCGTGCACAATTTCTTATTTGACGCAACAGCGCACTTTCTTCGTGAAGGCAGGAAAAAGGCAACTTCGTGTTGCCTTTTTTCAAGCTTTCATTCAGCTTGCTTGCTTGAAGTTGCTTCATTCCCCGATTTGCATCGCTGGCGTGCACAAGAAGACTGCTCAAGCTTTCATCAAAGACTTGCACTCACACTCAGAGGAACAAAGAGCATGGCGTGCCTTCTTGCAACCGGACTGCTGCTTCTCGCGCTGCTCAGCGACCCACTCCTCGCTGTTGTCGTCACGGACACTTCCACAGCACCAGCGATGCGCATACAACCAGCACCTCCACGTACCCACACTGAACCGACGGTGCCACCGCCGAACGTCCCGCTCTGCGACCAGGAAGAACTCATCACTGTCGCGAGCATGCTCATGAACCTCCATGAGAAACAACAGTGTCAAGCAGCGATCGACGAGGAGGAGATGATGGACGCGCGAGATCCGCTGGTCGTGTGCAACGTGCCAACTTGCGTCGTCGCGCTGCAGACCATGTACGCGACACTCCCAAAGTGCCGCTTCCGCGACTGGAACGTGCAGTTCAACGCCGAGATGCTGCTCCGCAATTGCGCGATCATGCCGCAAGGCAGAGTCGACTTGGACTGTAGCCCTCAGCCCATGGTCACTGCTGTGACTCCCGCCGCCGCTCGAGACGACGGCGAAGGTGAGAACTCACCGGCACAGCACGATTTTGCCTAGGAACCCATCGCGGCGGACTGGTTCGACTAGAGTGATCAGGCGTGAGACCGCACGAGTGCATGCATTAGATGTGCTCGAGTAGCGTACTCCACTTCGATGTGATAGGTAGATAAGATAGTGATTGTGGTGTTGGTTGCAGACGTTCGTAGCGGACCCAACCCAAAGTGAAGCCATTTCGACACAAACGAAATGAGAGAGAGTTACAATTCCACAACGAGTTCGTGACAAGTTGACACTTGTTGTCCTTTTGTGGACATCAGTTTGGAATTGTCAAGCTCGCTTATCAAAATCCAAATCTCGTGAATTTTGTTGTGTGGTCCACAGTGGGTCCACCTGTAACGGGCGGCTCACACACTTAGCAATCAACCCTCGAGGCTCGAAAAGCAAGCATGGCGACGTCACTCCGAGCGCCACTTCTGGCGCCGCCGCCGTCACTCGACTGGTGCGCGCGTCTCCCGAAGATCGAGCTGCACGCGCACATCCACGGGTCGATCCGCCCGGTGACGCTGCAGCAGCTGCTGCTGGACGACGCGCAGCTCAACAGCACGCCGCCGCGCGAGCTGCCGGCGAACCGCAGCCTGGACGAGTGCTTCGAGATGTTCCACCTGATCCACGAGGTGGTCGTGAGCCGCGCGGTGCTGCGCCGCATCACGATCGAGGCAGTCGAAGACTTTGCACGCGAGAACGTCAAGTACCTGGAGCTGCGCTCGACGCCGCGCGCGCTCGAGCGAGACGGCGCCTCGCGCGCCGACTACATCGCGGAGGTGGTGTCGGCGCTGGAAGAGTGCCACGCGCGCAACGACCTGGACATCGAGGTGCGTCTGCTGCTGAGCATCAACCGCAACCAGTCGCTGGAGATCGCTGAGGAGACCGTCAAGATGGCGCTCGAGTGGAAACGCAAGAGCCCGTACATCGTCGGCATCGACCTGAGCGGCCACTCGGAGCGTCCCAACTCGGAGTTCCACCTGTTCGAGCACCTGCTCGACGACGCGCGCGCCGGTGGACTCAAGCTCGCGCTGCACTTCGCCGAGCACTTTGACAACGACGAGTCGGACCGGATCCTCAACTTTCGCCCCGATCGCCTCGGCCACGCGTGCTGCCTGCCGGAGAGCCTGTACCAGAAGATGGTCGGGCTCCGCATCCCGATCGAGGTCTGCCTGACCTCGAACGTGCACACGCTCGCACGGTATCGCGAGAACTGCGAGTGCACCGTGAAAGACACCTCGGGGCTCTGCATCTGCGAGTTTGAAGCGCATCCGCACGCACGCCTGCTCACGGGCACGCTCGGGCAGCTCGACGGCTCGACCACCGGCGGCTGCTACCCGCTGTGCATCTGCACGGATGACCAGGGCGTGCTCGACACTACGCTGCCGAAGGAGTACATGCGCGCGGTGGACGCGTTCGCGCTCGACAAGAAGCGCGTCATCGCGCTCGCAAGCGCAGCGATCCCGACGATCTTTGACGCAGGCCAGCAGAAGCGTCTGTGGACGATCCTGGACGAGTTTGCAGCTGCGAACGTGTAGCTAGAGAGAGAGAGAGAGAGCGAGAAGGCGGCATGGAGGTGATATGACGATTTTGTTTATAAACTCATAGATGCATAGACGAGGTTTGTGAGACTGTTTCAATGCGTGCAGATCCATTTGAGTGAAGAGGCAATTGCTGGCTCACTGGAGGAAAGAAAGCGCTGCCCAATGAGTGAGTCACTTGCAGTTGTTGGACTGGAATTGTCTGAAAATTTGTATGGTGAGGTACTGCTGAACCCACGAGCGCAGGTTCTTCTTGTCAAATATAATAACATTCATTCGTCTTTCATAGATTTCCTTACATCTGCCACTTTTTCTAAAGTTTGATACATTTAGAAAGATGTAAGTCTTTTATCTCTTTATTTAATTCCTTACACATCTATTCCCTTTTTCAGTTTGATCCAAATATCAACTCAAATCAGGTCCCTTGAATTAGACCCACAAACTGATTTCGCCTGTTCGTTTGCTTTTCATTCAAAAAGCTCAAAAGCCAGAAAGAAGCGAAGAGCTCAAAGCGCTCAAGCAGCTCACAAGTCAATACCGCTCGCTCCACACACACACACACACACACGTACACGTACACGTACACCATGGCGGTCAAGTTCCTGACGGTGCTCGCGATCGCAGCGACCGCCGCGTCCGTGGCCAGCGCCGAGTCACAGCTCGAGGCCGCGAGCGGCTCCGGCTCGAGCGCCAGCATCCCGCTCTGCAACCAGACGGAGCTCGTGGAGCTCGGCACGATCCTCAAGAGCAACGCGCGCAAGCTGCAGTGCGAGGCCACGCTCAACATCAAGGACATGCTCAACCCGCCGGACTACGACTTCAAGATCCTCTGCGACAAGGTGCCGTGTACCGTGGCGCTCACCATCCTCTACAACACGCTGCCGCAGTGCCGGTACCTGGACCTGTCGTACCAGGCGCAGGCCGGCACGGTGCTCAAGTTCTGCGGCATCAAGCCGGACAACACGACGGCGGAGACGGACACGGGCTCGCTCGGCAACACGCCGACCACGACCACCGCGCCGACGCCCGCGGCGAGCTGGGGCTCGTCGGGTTCCTCTGCCGCCGCCTCCTTCGCGCCGGTCGGAGCCACTTCGGCGCCAGTTGCCGCCGCCACGCCCTCGCCAACAACCTCCATGGCCGTGCTGACGGCAAGTCCGCTGACGTCCGCGCTGGTGGTGGCCACGTCGTTGCTCGCGACCGTGCTCTTTGCGTAAGTATGATGGCGATATCAGCGATTTTTTTTTCATTTCATTCCATTGGCTGACAGTTGGCCACATGAAGCAAAGCAAGCAAGTAAGAAACAAGCGTGGACGTAATTCAATACAATGGGTGCATTTTTGGTATATATACTTGATACGGATCTCCTATCTTCGTCGTTCCCGTTGGGCTAATCGCTTTATAGCAGGAAGAGGAGTGCCGATATGATGACCCGATGGGCTCTTCTTTTTTAGCTTGTGTCTACCTGCTCATCTCGTCGTGCAGCAGCTCCTCTGTGAACTCGAGCGCGTCCAGCACCGACGGACGCTCCTCCGGGTTCACATGCAGCATGTCGCGAATGAAATCGCAGAACTCGTGCGAGTACACGGCACTGCGGTTGCGGATCGCGCCAGCTTGCTCTGTACAATACCACGAGAGGTGTCAAACGAGGTGAGAACGAAGTCAGTCATCCACAAATACGAACTCTGTGATTCACTTGATAACAAAGGTCTCACCTGGTGGAAACGCGACGCGTCCATTCATCGCTGCGAGCTTCATGAAGCCCTCGCGCGGGTGCTCGAACGGGTTTCCGCCAAACGCCATCGCGTACCTACACACACAAGAACAATGCCAGTCAGTACGCTAAGCCCAGTGTGTCCGCCCAATCCACGCACACACAAGTTTGGGGAACTCACAGGATGCAGCCCAGGGACCAGACGTCTGACTGGCCGTCGACCACGCCCTCGACGATCGGCTCAAAGAGCTCTGGCGCGCGGTACGGCGCCGAGCTTTTCCGGTTCGCCTCGTCCTGAATGTCGAGCGAGTTGCGGCGCGAGCGCACTTCGACGCGGATCGGCGAGCAGCTGCCAAAGTCCGTCACCACGGGGATGTACGACAGAAAGTCTTCGCCGCTGGACGACGACGACAGCAGGATGTTGTGCGGCTTGAGGTCGCGGTGGCAGAAGCCCGCGCGGTGGATCGCAAGCACCCCAGCGCAGATGCCGTGGAACAGGTGCAGCGCGACCCGCTGCGTGAACGGCCACAGGGGTGACGACGAGTTGCGCACCGCCTCGATGCCGTCCCACAAGCTGCCGCGCTCAAAGTACGGCACGAGGAAGTAGAACTCGAGGTTCTGCTGCCGCGCTTCCGCAAACTCCACGAGCGGCATCACGTTCAGGTGCTTGACCGACTGGGGATATAAGGAGAGACGTCATAGAAAATGTTAGAGCTAGCTGTAGACCAACGCTTGACAGTACATGCTCTACACATATAGCAATCCGGACAAACAACGTACGCGGAAGACTTGGAGCTCCATGTGGACGTCCTTCTCGACCTCTTCCGACTGGCAGATCACGCGCTTGAGCGCAAACGTCTCGTTTGTAGCCGCCGAGCGCACGAGAAGCACCTGCGCGTACGCGCCTTCGGCCACTGGGCGGACGACGTTCACTGTGATGCCGCCGACTTGGATCGTCTCGTTCTGTACAACACGATCAACCAATATCACAAAGTTACTCGTTTGAAATCTACTGCCACAGAGTCAGGTTACAAAATTGTGAGCGCACCTTGACTGCGCTTGCCGCGCTGGAGATCGACGCACTGATGGACGAAAGCAGTGAGCCGCCCCACTTCTTGGCCTTCTTCGCGGTCTCTGAAGCCCCCTTTTTCGCGTCCTCCATCGAGATCTTCTTGGCGAAGTCGTACGCCTGCTCCGTCTGCTTGCGGAGAAAAGCCTGCGCGTCCTTCGCAGCCGCGGCGGCACTCGCAGCCGAACTGTTACGGTCGCCGCCACCGCTGCTGCTCTCGTCATAGCGTCCTCCACCTTCATGGCGAACTTCGTGGCGAGGGTGGTGGAGTCGTCCACTTCCGCGTTGTGAGTCTCTTTGGTTCGGGATCTGATTCTGGTAGTTGCTGGAGGAGTTGATGCTACCACCAGAGCTGCTCGCGCCATAGAATCCGTCCTCGCCGTGGTGACGCTCGTCCTCTTGGTACTCGGACGTCGACTGGTACTCGAGGTACTCGTCCGCGTCGTGCTCTCTGTGCTCTGCGTACACTGGCTCGTGCTCGAATTCCTCCTCTTCTTCTTCCTCTTCTTCTTCTGCAGACGATTGGTTGAACTTGCCGTTCGCAATGTACTCCACCTCTGGTGCTCCAACTGGCAATGAACACACACACACACACACACACCGATCAGCATTAATAAACCACACATACACAAATATACTATATAACACACCACAACACACCACACACACAGCTCACCTAATGGCGTCACGCGCGCGATGATCTTGCGGTCCCACTGCGGCACGACGGCGCTCGGATTCGTCAGGTCCAGGTACACGCCCTGCTCGTTGCGGAACGCGAAGTGGTACGCGTCGCCGAGCGGGAACGCGCGCTGGACATCGCCGAGCCGCACGGGGGAGTCCTGCGGCGCGTGCAGCACGAACGCGTTCCAGTTGGTGTCGGGCGCGTGGCTCTTGCCTTCTTCAACCGGCTCGAGCTCTTCGCCCACGAGCGCGTAGAGCACGAGGCGCTTGCTGTTGCCGCTCTTGTTGCGGGTGTGGTGAGAAGAGGCTGGCTGGTGGTGCTGGTAGGGAGACGGGTACCACGTGCGGGTGCGCTGCACGCGCGGCTTGTGCGGGTCGAGGCTCATGGGCGTCGTCGTCAGAGGGTGCACTTCCGAGGCACTCATATACGCACGCGCGAGGTGTCGGCTCACTGTCTGCTTTTTAGTATGGCTTGCTTTCTTCAGGCAAATTGAACCCGACACACGATCAGTGATTTATCCCTAAAGTTTATGCACCTAATTCAAAATGAATCCTTATTCGAATTCAAATTAGGATTTTGTTACTATAAACACAAATCCGAGGTTACACAACTCTGTAACCCCGGTTACCCCCGCTTAAAACTGAGCCCTCGGCAATTTCACTATTGAGATATTCCTATTTGGAAATTTCCGCGAACCCTCTTTAATAGGAAGCTCTTGGCATTTGTATGGAATGTATGGGCAAATTTGATCGCTGAAATTTTGACGCAACCCACCAAATTTCCGCGATCAAATTTTCCCATACATTCCATACAAATGCCAAGAGAGCTTCCTATTAAAGAGGGTTCGCGGAAATTTTCATTCGACCGAAAAGGAGGTGGACCACCTTAAATAGCCGCTATGTGGAAAATGGCCATCATTGCGTGGCTTCAAATGCCCAAGTGAGAGTGTGCGTATGCGAATGTTCATGTGTTTGTAGGGTCGGAGACGCTCTCCGGCGAGCGGAGCAGCACGCGGTCCGAGTCCTCCTGCGACAGGAGCAGCTTCACGTTCCGCGACGAGGCGTCACTGGTTGACAGCGCTGACAGCGACGAGGATTGCGATAGCATACTGGTTAGAGATGACGCCTGCTGCAGCTGCAAGGACGAAGGCAGCTCGTCCAGCGCCGCGAGGACGCGAGACGTGAGGTCGGCGTCCTCGTCGGCGCCTGCTTGCTGGTCGAGGAACTGGGAGCTCGAGCAGCTACTCGAGCGGGTCTCCAATGCCACCATCTCTGACGCGTCGTTATCAATCGGACGCACGCACGGACGAGCATTGGCAATTGCAGTGTGGAGTCGTGGCGAGTCTCCTGGCGCTGCTTGGCGTCCTGCTGTGCCTCCAGCACCTATCGTGGAGACCTGATGCTGCTGCTCCATGCGCTTGATCTTGTCGTAAAATCCCACAAAGGTCTCTTTCCGGTTCTTGGTGACCAGCTTGGGCTGGAACGGGTGCGCGCGCTCGAACTCGCGCTGCTGCTGCTTCTTGATCTGCGCTTTCCGGTCCTTGTAGTGCTCAAAGTGCTGGTTGAGCGCCTGGAAGACCTTGGATCGGTCTGCGCGTCCGTGTTTCTTCGCGATCACGCTCGAGTTCTTGTCGATCGCAGGGTGGAACGTGAGCTCCTCGGCCTCGGCTTCCTCGCGGTTGTTGCTCGGATATTTCTCAGCGAGCGACGCGCGGCTGCTCTTGCCGTCGTTCAGGTTCTCGGCGAGGAACAGCACCTGCGTGTATGTCAACCCGGGCACTTCGGTCATGAGCTTCTCCATGAAGGCACCAAACTAGTCGCGCGCGAACGACTCGTGGTTGGCAAACTCAAAGATGATCGGTACGACCTGCGCGATCTCGCGCGGAAGCATCTCCAGTTGCACCAGCGACGGCGTCACCACAGCGTCTCCTTTGCTCTCTGGTGCTGCTGGCGTAGCACTCGCGCTTTCATGAGAAGTGCCACTGGTTTCCTGAGTCTTTGACACCGCAGTCTCTGTTTCGACTGCCTGAGGGTCTGAGGCAGTTGACTCCTTCTCTACAGCTAGGCTCTTCGGGGTGGAAGCGCGCACGAGCGCGTCGAAGATGCGACTGAACGTCTTCTTCTTGCGCATCGCGAGCGCCTGGCGAGAGGTCTCGGAGACGAAGCCCTGCTGTCGTCTCTGGTGCAGCTCCTGCATGCTCTGGTGCAGCAAGCGGCGATGGTACTCCTGCTGCTCTCGATGGGACTCGTAGAGGAACTCGCCGATGGGGAGGCCGCGCTCGTTGCGATTGAACACCGGCGCGCGACCGGTCTCGGGCTTGAAGAACTCGCGTCCCGAGTCTGGATCGCGGTCGAACGCGTACTTCTCATGCAGCGCCTGGCGCTTCTTCTCCAGCTCCTGGTACTTGGACACTGCGAGGCGTTCGACAAAGTCCTCTTTCGACCGGTCGCCGTTGATCCAGAGCGAGTTGACGCCGATGTCGGGCTTGAATGAGTACTGTCGCAGGTACTCTTCCTCGCGCGCCTGCTTGTTCGCGCGCACGTGGAACGAGTCCTCGTAGAGCGCCAGGTGCGGGTCCTTGCGCCGCAACTCGCCACTTGAAGTCGTCGTGGTAGTGGTTGAGGCTGCTCGCGCGTCGTGCTCGAGCCGTTCGCGGACGATCTCCTCCGAGACCTCGTTGATCTTTGGCTTGAACGGACACGTCTGGCGGAACTCGTCTTCCATAGCCTGCTGGTTCTTCTGGCGCCGAATGCTCGCGACGCGCGCCGAGCGCTCTTTGTTCAGGTTGATTGAGTTCGCGACGCTGGAGGACGTGGTGAGCAGCGTGGGGCGGAAGAGCTGATCGGGCTTGGGCTGGCCGCAGATCGCCTCGGGGGTGTCCATGAAGCACCCTCCTCCAACGCTCTCGCGACGTGCTCGTCCCCGTGAGTCCTCGGACGACGACGCACCATTCCCCACCATCGCAGCATTGCTACTGGCAGACGCGACGATGTTCTTGCACACGTCGTCGTTGTACTGGTTGGCGAACGCGCACTTTGGGCACATCCAGTCGATCTGGTGCTCGCGCTCGACCGCGCGCTGTTCGCGCAGGCGGTCCTTCTTGGCCATGTCCGAGAGCGCTTCCTCGTAAAGCCGCTCGCCGATGTGGCTGTAGCCGCCCGAGGTGCGGTGCGCGATGAGATCGCGCGACTTGGCCGCCATCTCCACCTTGCGCTGGTCCTGCTCCTTCTCCAGCTCGCGCTGCTTGGCGTTCTGCGCACGGCGGATCCACTTGTCCTTGGACTCGGCGAGCGCGTAGAGCCGATCGAACACCGGCGGCGGGTGTTTGTCCCTTTTGCTGGACGAGGAGTGATGGTGGTTGCCGCTGAGTGTGTATCGTCGCGAGGAGCTACTGGTGGTGGTGGAGATTGGCATGGCTACACATGTGTGCTCGGCCAGCTGGATGTTGCGGAACGTGAGCGGGTCCCTGTTGGCTTTCGAGTATGCTGCTGCTGCTGCGTTGCTCCCACTCGAGTGGGCAGCTCTGCTACTGCCAGTAGCGCGCTCGTGACTTGAAGTAGCAGCGCTGGGGCTGGCTGCGTTCGGGTTCACCTTGCCGCTGTGTTGGCTGTAGTGGCCGTACTTGGCCATCAGGTTCTGGTAATTCATCGCGCGACTGTGCTCGCGCTCTTGTTTCCCATACCCACCAGTAGAATGTGGATCAGCTTCCGTGTCTTGATACCTGCCATCTGCTGTGCTTGGTGGGTAGTTGGAGGAATCCTGTTGTTGATGATGGTGGTGATGATGATATGGGGATGCAAGCGGAGCCTCTTCGTATTGGTGATACTGCTGTCGCTGCTGTGGCGATGGTGGGTGTTCTACTACCATTGGAGCTGGTGGCGGCGGCAAATCCAGCTCCGACTGGCACTGATGCTGCTGATACTGCTGCTGAAGTTCAGGTCTTGTATCAAACTGCTCAGCGGTATCACCAGCCGCGCTCTCACCAAAGAAGCCCAGCTCTTCCAGGTTGAGCGCGTCGAGCTGGTCCTGGATCAGCTGCGAGAGCTTCGGAACCGCGTCGGGCTTGAGCGCGTGCTTGGCAGCGAATTGGCTCGCGAGCACGTGCGGCTCGTCGCCGACGTGGACCTCGATCGTCTCGCTCTTCCCTTCTCCGATCACCACCTCCATCAGCAGCAGTAGCTCCGCTGGTACTGGTGGACCTGGGACTGGGACTGCCGACTGTTGTTGCTGCTGAAGTACCATTGAAGGTGCAGGTGGCGGTGGCGGTTCTGAGAACTGCAGCCCTGTACTGTTTCCTTGTAATGCATCGACAGAGACAGGATAGGAGGCCGCTCGACTGAGCTCCTGCTGGAACTGGTCTCTTCGCTCGCTCTCGCGCGTCACGTGAGACGCAGCCGAGTCCAGCACGTGACGAATATCCTGCTCGATCTGGTGCACCGTGTGAGAGAAGGAGTCCACCGCAGACGGCACTTGTGCTGATGCTACAGGCGACTGAGCGAAAACCGGTCGGTCCTCTCTCAGCCAGTCGGGGAGATCGTCCGAGATCGACTTGTTCCGCGTCTTCATGTTGTCCTCCTGGAGGTCCTCCTCCTTGTACGTATTCGCTGCGGGCGAGTGCTGAGATAACGACGGCGACAACGACGAGCTTTCGGCGTCCGAGTACACTGGCGAGTCGACCGAGAGGTCGATCTCGCGCACGTCCTCACAATCGTCTTCATCATCGTCATCGTCACTATCGGCCAGATTCACATTCGCAATAGTGGCAGCCGCAGCGGAGACTACGGTAGTACTTTTGCTATGACTACCACGCTGGGCGAAATCGTAGTTTAAGTCCAGCGTTGGATGGCGCACGGGCGACGAAGGGTTGAACGAGAGCAGCTGAGGGTACGACACCGTTTTGCGCGGCGACGACGCCGGCGAAGTGCTGTTGTCTCTTGCTTCATTCAATGCTGCCCGAAACTACGAAGGTCAACAATAGAGCGTCAGTATCCTTTGCAATTGCAGCAATGGCCAATGGATGAGGGGGTGACGCACCTGGTCGATGGTGGCCGATACGTTCCTGGAGAACGAGTTCCTTCGCGACACCGGCACCGAGTGGCTGGAGCTGCCGGTGCTGCTGCTGATAAGCGGCGGTGGCGGTGGTGGCTCTTGCTGCTGCATGACTGACTCTCTCTCTCTCTCTCTGTAGTGTAAATGGCTCTCGTGCGAAAGTCGCCACCATCGTCTCTCTCGTCCTTTAGCTTTGGTTTCGCGTTCACTGGGCGGAGGCCCCAACGCCAGTCTTAATATAGTGAGCGACGGACGCATGATGGAAACCACCACCAGGCAACGCGGTCATTCAACCAGGCTGCACGCGCCTGTAATTAAGAAATGCTCATTCTTGCAATTCAAAAAGCAAACGCGCTCACACACACACACACGGCGAGACAGACAGACGGCTCTGGTATTGCCCTAATAGAGAGAGGCATACGATAGAGGGACCGATGACGCTGCCTGCGACGCCAGCGGCGCTCCAAGAGCTCAAGGAACTCCTCAAGTTTGGCTACGACATGGTCCTCTCAAAGGTAATACTGGCAGACACACGCTGGAGATAACGAGATGCTTGCGAACAGCGAGCCATCTATCTATCCCATGAGCTCTTCTCTAACACTCTCAATCGTCTATGCTGCTGCTTTTTCTATTACCTCAGCTGTCGGTGCGCGAGATCGTGGCGCTCTCGTACGAAGCCGGCGGCGTGTACCCGACGCTGCTGGGCTACGCGATCGGCGCGGTCGGCACGTTCGGCTTCTTCGCGACCAGGAGCCTGCTGCTGCGCCTCGTAGCGGTGGTCGTGACGCTCCTGTTCTACGCGCAGTGCCTGCTGGGCTCGAACGAGGAGGTGTCGAGCGTGCTGCTGCTCAGCTTCGCCGGCGCCACGGGCGTCGCGTGCACGTACGTGCAGGTGCAGTCGTGGCAACTCGCGTTCGCGCACGTCGAGTCGAGGCGCAAGGACAAGAAGAAGAAGGTGAGCAAGAGCAGCAAGGTCGCAAAGGAGGACTGAGTAGTATGTACTAATACGAGCATAGGCATGGACAGGCTAGGTGATGGATGATATGTTCACGTATGGGGAAGATGGAAATGAGGCGCTCAGTATACACACACACACATGAAGTATCAATCGATCATTTTTGATTTACACGCACACACAAATATGCAGGAAGTCATTGCTTCATATCCATTGCTTTCACTCACTGCAGTCAACTCATTCAAATCACTGGTTGTTGGCATTCGCGATCGCGGTGGAAACGACCGCGTAGCTGACGAGGAAGAGCGAGCCTGTGAGCGTCACCAGCACGCTCACGAACGACATGGCGCTCATGGGAGCGCCACCGCCACTACCACTTGATGCCTCGTTCGCTTTCTTCTTCTTCGTCTCGTACACGACGCACTGCTGGCGCTGCAGCGGCTTTACGGGGCTGCGGCCGTTGCGCAGGTGCGCGTGCAGCTTCTCCGCGCGCGCGTGGTCAAAGTCGCCCGACGCCTGCGGCCACAGAGAAACAACAAGAGCACGCGCGTGAGACCAGTGCCGCGAAGTGTCCATTGAACATAACCATAGGCGTTCGATTGCGTACTTTACGGTGCTGCGCAGCGGCGGAGAGGCTGCGGTCGCCCGAGTTCTTGCGCATGTTGCTTCTCTGTTTGTTCGTAGCTCTTCCCCACAAAGATCGCCCAAATGAATGGGCGGCTTCAAGGACCAAAAGTCGCGCGTAGTACTATCAGATCATGATTAACACATCAAACGATTACTAATTGTGACTTCCACTGTACTGCTGCTGATTACTCATTTTTGACAAGCATCACAAAACCGAAAATCAAAAGTATGATGATGGTAATGGTGGTCGCGAAAGCTGGTGTGCTTGGGCTCTTGTTGCTGCAGGCGACCGCGGCTGTGGCGGCATGGCGCGCGTGGCAGCTGCAAAACGACAAGCAGCAGAAGCTGATGCAGGTCACTGATGCTGAGCTTTATTCGTGCTGTGCGCTGTGAGAGAGGCAAGGGACACTGAAAGGTGTGTGGGGCTGTGTGCTTGTGTTGGTAGGCGTTGGAGCAACAGCTCGGCAAGAAAGAGCAGATGCGGCTGGACGAGCGCAAGGGACGTGTCGCCGCAGAGAAAGTGGGTGCTCAGTACGTTGCGATGATGCTTTGGCGCTTGGGGTTGTTGTAGTCACAACTGGGTGGTGTGGTGCTTCATGTGGTGGGTGCCAGGAACTGCGACGTGTGATGGACGAGAAGCTCGACACGAGCAAGGGCTACTTCGTACAGTCTATCGGGGAGATCCGCTCTTGCTTTAAGACGTGTCTGGGTAAGAAAAGCAGATTGAGAAGCAGGCTGGGAAGGTGTAGTGGGTGATTTTTATTTGCTTGTGTGTCGATAGGAACTCCGCGCCAGGGTCTGCTTGCGCCGTCCACGAAAGGACGAATCGAGTTCCAGCGCAGCATCTCGCCCGACACTCTGATCGGCCTTGAAGAGTTCAGCCACGTCTGGATTGTGTTTATTTTCCACAAGAACACGAACGGCAAGAACTCGCGAGCGCACCAGGGGCTGCGCTCCGACAGCCATCGCCACACATTCCGGGTACGCACCGTGTTGAAGTAGTACCCAGAGCATGTTGGTTTAAGCAGCTAAACTCAAAAATGCTGGTATCTATACGTCCACAGGCTAAGATCGCTCCTCCACTGCTGAAAGAGCGTGTGGGCATCTTCAGCACGCGGTCGCCGCATCGTCCGAACCCAATTGGGATCACGCTGGCAAAGATCGATAGCGTGGACATGAAGAAGCGCACCGTGTACATCTCTGGAGTGGATCTAGTGGACGAGACCCCAGTGCTGGACATCAAGCCGTACGTTCTAGGTATGTGCGGTCCTTTTCTATTGCTGGCTGACTATTGGTTTCGCATTCGTGGTCTTAGCAAATGATTTTGGTGTACACTGTGAAGGCTACGATTGCCTCCCAGATGCCCATGCGGCCGCGTGGGTCTCACCAGCTCAACTGCCAACCGAGTGAGTACAGCCTTCTCAGTACTTCCGATCTGGCCCTTCTGCTCTAACTATCGTAACACGCATCAAATCCAACCTGCAGAGTACACTGGCGAGATCCCTCGCTCACCTCAGTCGTGCACCAGCTGGCGCTCTCTTCGACCCATTACCGAGGCAGCCCCGACGCTTTCGAGCGCGCGATTGAAGAAGTTTTGCAGGTCGATGTGCGCAGCAAAGACCAGACGAAGCGCTGGAAGGACGCGAATGCAGTCAGCCAAATCGCCATCGACAACGCGAAGATCGAGTACAGCGTCGTGCTCCCAGATGCTGGCGAGCCGACCGACGGTTCTGCTGCTACCGGGACTACCACAGCAAGCGATGATAGCGGAGCGTGTGTTGCTGATGATGACCAGCTCAGCGAGAGCCATCGCACTCATTCGCAGCCAATGCGCGTTTTCATCACTGGAGTCACAGAGGTGATTGGCAAGGAAGAATGACATGGCTACATTTCGAGAGCGTAACCTTGCGTAACCATCTGATCCCATTCGCCATTTTTGAATCTGAGTCATTTCTGAGAAAAGCACAAAACCTATGCAATAGCATACCACATTCTATGTTATTTGATAGGATTGTGAATGGAAATGAGGTTGGCGCGAAGTCATTTCTATTTGAGGGCTCCGCGAGATGGCGGCGAGTGTCGCGCCAAACATGCCGCAAGCGTACGTTCATGCCCTTCGTCCTTGTTCTCTCTGTGTGTTTCTGTGTGTGTGTGTTGGTCACTCACAAGTCGAGTACGCTACTCACTCTGCTCTGTGTTTGTCTACGCAACACTACAGTGTCCGAACCGAGCAGCAAGAGCTCTCCGGGCCGACGCCAGAGAAGGCGACGCCATCCGATCTCCAGCAGCAGGAGCCAAAGCCGCAGCAGCAGGAGGAGCCCTTGCAGGCGTCCACCAGTGACGCAGAGACTGTCCCAATGGTCGCGAGATCCATTGCTATGGACCCAATGCCTGAGCCTGAGCCTGCGCCTGAGCCTGCGCCTGTGGTAGTAGTGGAGGCGCTACCAGCCGCCGCACCAGCAACAAAGAGCAAGAAGAAAGCTGCGAAAAGTGGCGCGAAGAAGAAGAAGAAACCGGTTGGACCGCCATGCGTGGGGCTTTACGTCGATGCACTGGTACGAATGCATTCGAGCGCTTTGGTATCTGTCTGCGTATATACGTGTGCTCATGATACGTGATGATGTTCGATAGGATACGAAGATGTTGTGGTCCGAGGCGCAGATTATCGACTGCAAGCTCGAGGAGCAGAAGATCAAAGTTCACTTCATCGGCTGGAAGGTGCGCTGGGACATCTGGACCGACATGATGTCCATCGCCGCCCACGGCACCTACGTTCGTACGTATTTTACGCATATGTATCACCAACGCTCTATCGCCCACACGGCGCCTGACATGCTGTTGACAACTAACAACCTGCTCTCATTGTGTGTGTGTGTGTGTATGTACAGCGCTGAACAAGAAGAGCCTCGCGCATCCGCGCCGCTGGGACGGCAAGACGAACCTCTTCTCCGAGACGGAACTGGTGCTCCACAACACATCGGACGCGATCGTACCGCTGCTGAAGGACTCGCCAGTCAAGGCGGAGAAGCCGCGTAGTAGCGGCGGCTCTGGGCAGAACCACCACTTGCCGAACACTCTGAATTTTTCAGGAGGACCGTCGCCCTCGACGACCCCAAAAGTATCGCCGTCGACACGCAAGGCCCGCCCCGCGAAGATCGCAATAGAGAAACAGCAAGCTCCAGTTAAACCTGCGACCAAGAAATCCCCAGAGAATGGCACCAACAGCACCAAGAAGAGCAACAGCAGCGAGCGAGTCTCGGGATCGTCTGCTGCTGGTGCAGCTGCCACTACTACAGTCGTCAAGGCGTCACCGACCAGCACCACAACTCCAGCAAAGGCGAGCGCCGCCTCGAAAGAAGCGGCGCTGCCATCAGCGACCATTCCGACCGTATCTGGAAAAAAACGGAGCAAGAGTTCAGCGAGCGGCTCCAGTGGCGCGAAAGCTTCTGCTGCTGCTTCTTCTGCCGCGGGTACTTCAGGTTCAAGTCGTGAGCGAGCGCCGAAGCGCCTGAAGGAGACCGCGGAGCTGCTGCCGGCGAACGGCGCGGCGCCTGTGGACTTTGCCGCGACGCGCAAGCAGAATGTGGCGGAAGACGAGCAGACCGCGAGCTTCCTGCAAAAGTGCGCGCTCGTGTGGAAGCACCAGCTGAGCGTGCTGTCGACGCGCCAGTCGTGCTGAGCGTAGAGCATGGAGCTCTTTCGTCTTCTTCCCAAGTAAGTTATAACTATATCCCGCATCACATTATCCATTTGATTCATTCTCAAAATGCACGCATATCCACTCTAAAAATAACATGAACGAACAACAGAAATTGACAGGCAAACGAGCCCAAAAATGGAAAATATTAAAGAAACGAGATATGAAAAGCCAGTCACTTCGATCATGCAGGAGCTTTTTTGTTCTCTCTCTAAATGATGCGCGCGCGTATGGATGCATAGTACATTCAGGACATACTCACATGTACGTACGTACGTACACACATTCTTAGAAGGCGAGAGCCGCGACCGTGAGCGTCACAGCACAGAGCGCGCCGAGCACGCTCGAGAGTTGCGAGGACGAGGCGCTCGTTGTCGGCGCTGGCGTCACGGTTGGCGCGCGGGTCGTCGGCGTCGGCGTCTCGGTTGGCTCGGACACCGTCGAGTTATCGAGAATTGGGGTCTCGATCGTCTCGATCTCGTTGTCGCTCGAGCCGGACGAGCTGCTGGTGGCGACGAGTGGCGCCTTGGTCTTCGTCACGACGCCGGCGTCAGCGCTCGAGCCGGAGGAGGACGACGATGACGCCTTGCTCGACTTGGACGTGGTGGCTGGAGTTGAGGCGGCGTCCGCGTCCGCGTCCGCGTCGCTGGCGACGCTTCCGCTGGCGCTGCTGGAGCAGTCCTTGGCCTTGGCGATGAACGACGTGCCGTAGTTGGTGTCGTCGTAGACGCAGTTCGGCGCGTTCTCGGCCATGTACTCGAGCCAGACCTTGCACTCGGGGATCGGACAGAGGCGCGAGGTCGAGAGCGTGGTGATGTCGCCCTTGGCCTTGGCGTAGCACGCCTTGTTCGGGTTCACGTCCTGCTGCAGGAGCTTGTTGACCTCTTGGCGCTGGGACTGCGTGCAGTCCTTGGCGACGACGACTGCAGCGTCCGTGGACGCCAGCGCGGCGAAGGTGGCGAGGGCGACGAGGGCGGAGGAGCTCTTCATGGTGCTGTTAGTGTGGGAAAGAAGGAAGGAAGGCGGCGAGAGGCGCAGGTGGATAGGTAGTCGACTGGAAGCGGCGAATGAATATGGGGAAGTGACGAAAGAGTGCATTTTTCATGCGTGCGGGAGATTTGGGAGGGATGACCTCCCCGAGTACAGTAAAGTGTGATTAATTTGCCTTTTGGTACAATGTACCTTTATCTATATGTTGGTGGTGGATTTAAATAGCAGATGAGCTGGATAGAAAATGAAATTTGTTAGGCAGGGTGGAAAGGCGGATGATAGCTGACTTCCCACCTTTTATAATCAATACCCTTGGTAGAAGATTGAAAGTGCGAAAGCGTTTGAATAGAAAACATCTCGAAACACAGCCTTCATAAACTAATAAATATCTCGCGTGCAGAAGTTTATCGAAGGCTTGGGTGGTACTGGGTACAAATGAATTACCCAAATATACCCGAACTACCGTGCGGGTTAGGTTAAAATGAAAGTTCAGCCCGAGTCGAACGGACTGGTTTTGGGCGAATTGGTTTCCGAAAAGTCGGCTTTTCGGACAAACCTCGACAAAAGGCTTCGTCGATGTCGAGGTTTGTCCGAAATTGGGGTGTCTCTGTATCGCCAAATGGCCCCAGGTTCTTTAAACCTCGTGTTTGAGGTTTTACTTTTGACCTCCACCAATCAGAAAACGAGGGGAAGGGTCCACGTCGGGGTGAACAGGTTTTTTATTTTCAGTTGGTTTCACTAAGGGGTCCGAAGCTTTTCACTCGATCATAGCCTAAACCTACCTGAAATGGTTAGGGTTTGAGCGAAATGTACCCACGTCGTCGATAGTGAAATCAAGTGTAAAACCCGGCGCTATTTCACCCCCGCTTTTGGCGAAAAAGGCAGCGAGAGCCTTTCTAATTCGATCAAATCCACTTGATCAACTAACACAGGCTAATGGTTTTTTTGAGAGCCGGGATTCATCACGGTTAATGGAAGAAACTGATACAGTCGAGCCAAGGAGTATCTTCCAAGCATGAATGATCTTGCATTGGCATGTAATGCCAATCGCAAGCCGCCTGAAAAACACGAGCTGCTCAACCTGGTGGACGACATCTCAGGGAGGAGATTGGCGCTGTGGACCCTCTCCGAGAGCTCTTTGGGCCCCTATAATGCCAGCAGTTTGTGGTGCCTCGCGCGTTGCGCAAAAGTTAACACCGCGCAACGCCATCGTTTGCCGAAACAAATCGCTGGTGGTGTGATTTTTTGTCTCCGAGTTCTCTCACAATGTCAGCGCCACCATTGTTGCATGGCTGGGCAGAAGACGAGGCAGGGGAACTGACGGATATCATTCCAAGCAGCATTCGTTCTCATGTGAAATACCGTCGGAAGATTGGCCGGGGAAAGAAGGTCGAGCCAGCGAAAGACGACGTGCAGAGCTACGAAGCGTTTAGACGGCGCTTGGGGTCTCAAGTTCGAGAGGACGTACTTTTCTTCCCGGACCGACCGCCATACCCGAACGAGAGTCGAGACATGCTGTTCTCGACCCTGAGCAGCGCGACGAAGTCACTGGACATCTGTATCTGGAACATTTCGTGCGAGGCGCTGGTCAATCTTGTCATCGGCATCCACAACCGGACAAACAGCTCGGGAGAGAGAGCAGTCGCTGTCGGGGTTGTGACAGATTCCGGTCAGTCTGGGACGTGGTATTCGCGCGTCAAGTCGAGTCCCTGCAGGATGCAGGGATCCCAGTGAAGATCTGAGGCGGCTATCACAGAGACGCGCAGCATGATAAATTCGTAGTTATCGACAACAAGCTACTGCTAAACGGGAGCTACGACTGGAGCAAGGCAGCGGGCATTAGAAACCACGAGAACATTGTCATCACTGATAGTAAGGCTCTAATCCCCAAGTTCGCGAAAGAGTTTGAGCGTCTTTTCAACCACTAAGTCAATTCAATACAAAGATTTTTGCCTGGCACTTGGACAGCTTCAAATGCGATGGCGAGCACTCGGTGATGCGTATGCGGTGTCTGCAAGTAACGCTCGCGAATGTGCTGAATGTACGTGCCAGTCTGCTGCATCTCTTATTGGATTCTTGATCGAAGCTTGAGGTGGTATCAGGAAATTGGAGACTTGAGCGCTCTGGCTTCGCAAGTTCCCTTTGGTGCAACGCCATGGTTCGTTGAAAAAAATCTATGCTTGTCTTCGAGTCCTCCAATGAAGGACATCGACTAAGTCCGACATCTGGTCGCCACAGTACTGCTCACTTCCATTTAGATACGAAATCCAAGGAAGCCGCGAAGCAACGCGCGATTATTTTTGTGGTGTTGAGCACGGCCTTCCTATCATTTCCTATTGGCTAAAAAGCGCTCTGTGCATCCTTTCCACCCAATCAAACACAGCGACGCACCAAGTAATCACCAGTCGATGAGGTCAACAACAGTCAAGCCACTCACTCACCCAACTGGTAACACGCTTCAGTAACGCAATTGCAGCGAAGCCGGCAAGCAACGCCAGAAGCGACCTGAATGATGGACAAGCAGAGCGTGCTAGCGTTGGGCGCGGCCGCGGGCCTCGGCGTCGGCTACTTCCTCGGACGCACCCAGACGACGACCCCAGTTGCACCGCCAGCCAAGAAGAGCGTGCCGCAGACGCCAGTGGTGGCCACAGAGTCGGAGGACGAGGTGGAGCGCCTGATCCGCCCCAACATCCTCGCGCTCACGCCGTACCGATGCGCGCGTGACGACTACGACCAGGGTGCGAAGTGCTGCTGATGGTTGAACCTGGTAGCGAATATTGGCTGGAGTAACGTAGCTAATGTTTGTGTTGTGTGATGTTACTACGCAGGCATTCTGCTGGATGCGAATGAGAACAGTCTCGGCCCTCCACTGGCCAGCAACCACGAGCTTATCCCCGAGGTACTCGAGCGATACCCAAGCCCATACCAGCACGAGTTGAAGCAATCGCTTGCTGACTTTAGGTGAGTCAGTATTGGGCTATTACGTCGGAGTTGTTGATGCATGAGTCGCTAACCATGCGCTTCTCTGTCATCGATAGAAACACCAACTCGGGTGACGACAAAGTGCAGATCAACAACATCTTCCTGGGCGTCGGCAGTGACGAAGCAATTGATCTCGTGATCCGCGTCGCGTGCACCCCGCGCGTGGACTCGATCCTGATCACGCCGCCAACGTACGGCATGTACCAGGTGTGCGCCAACATCCACGACGTGGACATCATCTCGGTGCCACTCAAGATGGAGGCGCCAGCGGAGAACCCCAAGGGTCTCAAGGTAAGCTCAGCCAACGATAAAATGCGATGTGGCTGATTGATTGAGATATTCATTTGTCTCACGCATTTTAACCACTGTTTTCCCATGTATAGGACGACCCCCCGTTGCCTTCTTTCCACATCGATCCACAAGCGATCCTCAAGGCGGCGACGCCTGCGACCAAGATCATCTTCCTGTGCAGCCCGGGCAACCCAACCGCCAACGCTCTGCGCACCAAGGACATCCTCACGATCCTCAATGCCGAGTCGTACAAGGGCTTTGTGGTCGTGGACGAAGCGTACGTGGACTTTTCGGAAACCGCGAGCATGTGCACGCTCGTGAACACGTACCCTCGCCTGATCGTGATGCAGACGCTCTCCAAGGGCTTCGGGCTCGCTGGCATCCGTCTCGGAAGCGCCTTCGGTGACCCGCGCCTCATCCAGATCCTCAACAATGTCAAGGCGCCATACAACATCAACAAGCTCACTGCCAAGGTAAGACGATGGATGCCACCTACCCTTCGTACTGATGTAATGTCATGGTAGGATCGCGATGACTGAGGGTTCAATTAATTGTGTTTGCAGGTCGCGCTCGAGGCGCTCAACAGCATCGATGAGTTGCACCGCAAGGTCGCGATCATCAAGAGCGAGAAGCTGCGCGTCACCAAGGCCCTGAGAAAGCTCCCGTTCGTGCGCGCGGTGTACGCGTCGGACTCGAACTTCATCCTGTTTGAGGTACATTTGCTGTCCTTGGTGATGACGATTGCGACTTGAGAACCTGTAATGCTCACACTCTGCTGTTACTTGACTGATTGTGTCTACACGTTAGGTCCCGCACTCCCTGCAAGTGTACCGCCAGATGGCGGATCGCGGCGTCGTCATCCGCTACCGCGGCAACCAGCTCCTCTTGGACGACTGCTTGCGCGCCACCGTGGGCTCCCCGGAAGAGAACGACCGCATGCTCGAGCTCTTGGAGAAGGTCTCAATCGAGCTGAGCACCAAGTAGAGACATGAGCAATCCATCAATCGCATTCCCCTCCATCACGTCGTGTGTGTAAAGCAGAAAAATCAATCAATTTACAATTGGCTTGGAACACATTTAAAAGCAAAATAGCTTTCGCCCTACTTGTGCAGAGGTAATCCACCTTCTCTCATCAGCGAAGGAGACTTGCGCGAAGTGAGTCATCTGGGGTGGCGCTGTGGTCGATGCCCTTGGAGAAAAACAGGCTTCGCGTGCGGTTACCCGAGGCGCCACGTGATCGTCGTCTGAGTGGAAGTCGTCGGTTGAAGTACAGAATCGAGATCGACGGGAAGATCTCGAGCAGCGCGTAGTACACGAACACGATGAACCACGTGCTGCTGTCGTGAAGCTGCTGCTTCTCGGTGGACAAGAAGATTTGCAGACCACAGCGCGTCATGAAGCAGGACGTGCAGATGGACGTCATCAACGCGAGCTGGTAGTACAGAATTCCCATCAACATGAGTTAGCCACTAAATGCATTGGCATCTTGAAAGTAACTGTGAAAGGTGCCATCAACGACTCACCTCTTTGAGCTTCCTGGAACGGATTCCGAGCTCCACCGGCACAGATCTACACTCGACAGGCAGCAAAGACAGCAAAATCAGTCGAGGTCATGTCAAGCACGCATGAGAAGACAGGTTTGATTTCCTATGTCAATAACAGCACTCACCGTAGCTCCACGTAAGCTTTTCTGCCGTAGTAGATGAACCCCGTCGTGACAATCAGAAACATCTCCATGTTCAGAATCGCTTGGCTCTTCGTGAAAAATGCTCCTGCATGAGACCAAATGAAATCAAGAGATCGTTAGCTGTTGCTACACATTGAGAGCGGTGCAAGGTGTGAATGATCATTACGCTCGCTGCGCCAAGCTGACGCGTAGAAGACCCAGAACAGCACTTGGACGAACAGCACAATCTACAATAAGCACGCATATCCGCATAACAAATACAACGCAAGTTGTGTCAGCACATACAACGCCAGCATATACAACCTGTTCGATGTTGCTTCTGCAAGAAACGTACTGCAATCAGCGCTTTCACCATCGGTTTGACAAAAGACGACAAGATGACAATCTGGTCCACTGCGTTGTAGTACACTTCCGCCCAGAACTGCATCAGCAGCGCGTACACCGCGAATAGCGCGAGGATCGGGAGCTGGTCCAAAATGTAAAACAGGTCGCGCTCAGCCGTGCCGCACTTGGACGTGTTGAGCTTGCCTGTGAGCACGTCGCACCAGTCGTAGCCAACGAGCGCCAGGAACACTGCGCGGACTGACGCATGAACATTACAATTCGCAAGAGGCACAGCGTACGATAGCATCATACATGTCATGCAGTTAGCAATGCAGCAAGATAGGCATAAATGGACACAAACACAAGGATCCAACGTACTCAGCGTCGCGAAGAACATGAGCAGGTGGATCATTTTCTGCACAGTCCAGGGCCGATACCGGCAGCAGTTGCGCACAAGCTGCACGGCCGCCGCGACCGCCACCAGCGCATACGCGAAGCTGTCGACGAGGAACGCCGCGCCGACGCCCACCGCCTCGCCCTCGACGTGCAGCGCCACTGGGAAGCCGTGCATTTCACTTGTCTTTGCTTGCAAGAGAGTTCAATTGTGGCTTCAATATGAGAAAGAAATTGTCCGATACAATTAATATAGGGATGATGTGGGTCTGGTCTCGACACAAAACAATATTATAGTCGCAATTCAATTTGTAGGGATAGGGTAATTGATTTGGGTTTCAATCCCTAATGTTTGGCTCGCTTCGAGGGGCAGACGCGCATTTTTGGTCATTAGCTGGAGATGTTGCTAAAGCGGTATAAGGACCACCACGCCTCGCAAGCCAAGTGCAAATCATTTTTGAATTGCTGAAAGCGCGGCAACTTGCAAAAACGGCAACTTTGAGCAGCTTTTTCAGACCCATTTGCAATTGGCGCAAGCGACAACGTTGCTGAGGACGGCGACGATGTCGATGCTGACGGAAGAAGAAGATGCAATGACGCTTGCAGAGATCGCGCAGCTCTGGGAGCTCGCGTGTGTGCTGGCGGCGCACGACATGATCCCGCAGGCGATTACGAGTCTCGAGGTATCGTCCCTGTTGATTGCAGAAGATTAGTGCTCACGGGTGTTGAAGTGGTGGACGTTGCTCTGACGAATGGCTGCAATGATGTACCCTTCGTTCCTTCAGGCGGTGTGTGGAGTGGATACAACCAAGCTCGATGCTGCTGCACAGCAAACCGTGCTCCATGCGGACGTGCTTCTGGCAGAGATCTGCGTGGTGACATCGCCGTCCGAGACGAATCGCATCGACCGCAAGCTGTGGCGGAAGCGGTTGGCGAGAGCTGAGAGGTGCATCCACATCGTCGAGCAAGCTTTGCAAGCACAGCCTGATGCAGTTATGGTACGCTCTTAGCTGGTGTCTGGATCGATGACTATTGGGTATATATTGCAATCCAGTCGCTGATTCCGACCACGCTATTATCTGTATTTACCAACAGCACGAATGGCACTATCGTCTGTTCAAGACCAAGTATTTGCTGATGGAACTGTCGAAGACCGAGCGCGCGGTGAAGAACCGACAGGTCCTGGAAATTCTATGCGCAGCGATAACGTTCTGTGCACATTGCACGAAACAAACCGAGGAAGAAGTGGCTTCGTCAGCGACGTTCAAAACATACTTTCTTGGGAAGTTGAGAGCGCATCTCGTGAAGCTACATGCGGCGTCGTTGCTAGCAAAGTACCCAGAGAACGCAGAGCATCATTCTGGATTTCTGCAGAATTTGCAATATGTGCAACGAAGCTTCCCAGACCAGTTTGACATCACTTTCCAGGTACGTGTAAAGGAAAAACATTGCTGAGTTCGGGTTTGAAAATCTCTAACCGTGTTTGTTGTTTTCGGGTGGTGGTGTCAACAGTTGTGGCTTGTTGAAATATCCTGCCATGCCTACGCCACATCCTTCTACTTTGAAGGGGGAAATGAAGCTCTCAGTCGAATCCAAGCCGCCGACGATTTCTTCAAAAACATGGCAACGTACACGAACGCAAGTCGCGAGATGCGAGTGTACCAGTTGGTCATTTCGGGGTTTTACTTTCTCAGGTAAAGAAATCTGCGTCCTGTGACTTCTTCTGACGACATCGTTCAAGCCAATCTGATATTTTTGCCTGAACGTGACAGAACGGGAGAGGTGAAAAAGATTACACCGCTCTTGGACGACATTAACGCACTCCTGAATGGACCTGACACCAAGCCGACAGGGATTCTACAAGAGCCATACCTCAACAGCGTAATCGACGGACTGAAGCTCCACGCGATGTCCTGTAGCGATCCGTGCGAGGCTCTAGCGTTTTCGATGAAGGCGATTCATCAAGTGCAAACCAACATACAGACGTATGCATCGAACAAGAGCATTCAATTGATGCTCATCGCGACGCTGTTCGATATGCTCTATTCGCATTGTCGTCTCCAGGGGCAGCAGTGCAGATACTTTGAGTTTGGTCTGAGTATTGCGCAGATGCTGCAGCTGTTTGCGACCAACAAAGCTGCGCTCGAGTCGACCATTTTCTACAAGCTATTCGTCGCGCGATGCCACATTTTGATCGCAAAGGTAAATGGAGTGGCTTGAGATTGAAGTCGCCATGGATTTTGATTCACTGACTCACGATTTGTTGTACCTTGCAGTATGCTGTTGCGATTGGGAAAGTGAAAGACACGGTTTTCAACATCAACTACGTCATCGAGAAGCTGCTTCCTCCGATAGCCACCACTACCACGTCGTATCCGGACGCCTATTTATCAGTGTGGATTGAAGCGCTCGACGTGCTAACATACTGTGGAAGTGCAGCGGATCCGAGCTTCGTAACTCCGCCACCGAGCGGATCGACAGCCCCTCAGATTCGACAGTTCTGTCCCAACGTCGTACTTCTGGAGTTTGGTGCGAGGATCCTTGAGATGGATGGCTTGCGAAACCTCATCTACAACGGGTGCAGCGTTGAGCTCCGTGCCAAGGTGCGTTATTTTACAGTGACGTTTAACCCCTATGGATGCCAACACACTCAACCAACTCATTGCGCATTTCTTGTTTCGTATTGTAGTACGATCTTGCACTGGCGAAGTGGCTGTGGGGATCCCAGGAACTGGTCGCTAATCCAGTGAACGCAGGAAACAACATTGACCTCGGACGGCACGTCGCTCTGGAGAATCTCCGACCTAGCCTGCTCACCATTCTTCACGAGTCGCTTGAATGGATGGGGAACCACGTGAGCTGCAGCGAGACCATCGCCGAACTCATGGCGCTGTTCGGACCAAAGCTGATCGAATTTGGGAAAGTTGAAAACGGCGAAGAAACGCTGAAGAACGCGGTTCGGATCAGTCTGCACGCCAAGAATCTCCTGCTTCAGAGCCGTCTGCTGGTCGATATCTTTCGTCTCTACAAGTCCAAACAGCTGATCGAAGCGCAAGCTACGACTGCCGAGAAGTACGAGAAGAAGTTCAAGTTGTTGCAGAAGCGAATCGCGCAAGCGCAAGCCGAGACGGCTCGCAACAAACTGATTCTTCGATGGAAGGGCGGCGAGCCTTCGAAAGCTGAAGCTGGTAGCAGTAGTAAAAGCACTGCGGCGTGAGCGGGCGGTGGAGGCAAGACGTGCCGGTGATGACGGCGAATGAAGAGCCAAGCCAATGCGACGATCACGGTCATAACGTTACACTTATCTATTACCAATACACTCCCTCCCTCGTGACGAAGGATGGGGGTCGGAGTCTTCTTTTCCCGTCCAACGTGGCGCGCTACTACTTGCTTCTCTTGTGATACTTCTCGGGTCTGCTTGATAATATCGTCGGTCTACAGCCTTGCGAGCGCCCCTGCCGTGTGCTTTGCGACCTGCTGCATGGGCACGGAGTCAGCGCGCATCGCCTGGGCGACTGTCGATCCCGCAGCCTCGGACTGTTTCAAGCAATAGCAACAAAACAGCACGTCCACAGTCTAAGTGAGCGTCGTGTTCATCCAACATCCATTAGCACTACGGAAACGTACCATGAAGCGCAGCTCGTTCTGGAAGGAGACGGTGAAGTTGCCGACGATCAGGTTGCCGATGCGCTCTAGTGCGCGGAACAGTTCAGCCTTCATCGTGGACATGGGAGCCTGTTGCTTTTTCTCCTTCTGGGAGTTTGAGCCAGAAAGTTCAAAGTGCGCTTGTGTCAACTAAACCCAACCCAGCTGCAATGCTACTTCACACCAAGCGAAAGCGATATTCTTCCTTCAAGATCGATCCAGATTGACTTGATAATGCTACTTCTGGAGCTGTCTAGCTTGGCTTCTTTTTTTGGGGCAAGAGCTACTTCTGGGACACTTGTCCATCTGCTGCTTTTGGTGACAGCACCGCGCCACTGCAAGTGACAGTTGACCCAGAATCTCTCTCTACAAGAGCAGCCGTTTGCGTCCAGCGGCTCTCTCTACAAGAGCAAAAATGGCATCAGATCCAAGGTTTTTCGCTCTTGTAAGAGATTTTGGTGGCTGCCTGTTCTGTTTGGGGTTCTGCCTCGCTTAATTCCGAAACGCTGTGTTGCTTTTCCTTTTGGCTTGCTGCTTTGTCCCATAGTCAGGCGCAGTGAAGCTTGTCATCAGGCTTGAAGAACGCACTACTGTCACAATTCCGACGTCCAGCACAAGCGAACAAGCACCAGAAAGCCATGCGAGCCAAGTACGTTGTCTCGTGCAGCATGCACACACACACGTGCACGTGACGGTGGGTAGCGGACGTGGACCGCAGACGCATGCGAGCAGCTAGCCGCCATGAGGCTCTCTCCTCTGCGTCGACTCGCTGTGGTCTCATCGTCTTCTCCGCCCGCGCGTAGCCACACACACTTCAATGTCTTTCTCGCTCTCTTATTTTCCATTTTCTTGTTCTCACGCGAAGTGTTCTGTATGTGTGCTGCTTTGCTGCAGAAGAAGGCTGTGGGTGGAAGTCGTCGGCGCGCGCAACCTCGAGAGCCGCCAGTCGCTGGACGCCTACTGCGTCGTGCAGATTGTCGGCGGCGCGCGATTAACAAGAAACGCAGCAGCAGCAGCAGAGAGTGGGACTGAGAAAGATACCCGAAATGGTTCTCTGCTGCTGGCGTCCAGATCGGCTTCAGTCCAGTCGAGTGGGAGCGGCGCTGCGTGGTCGCACGCGATTGAGCTTGATCTTGAGGCCTCGCTGGCATATCAGAGTGGGAATGGCGGTGGTAATACGGCCGGTGATGACGATGAGGCGACTGCACGCGACATCCGCGTGGTGGTGCAGATATTTAACGAGAAGAACTTCTTCTTCGACATGTTCCCAGCGAGTGGGAGCAGTTCAAGCGGTGGCAGGAAGAGCTCGATGAGCGCAAGCAGTTGCAGTGAGAGCAATGCACTTGATGGGGACGAAGAAACTTCGGCAGCTGCAGACTCCGCACCTCCGTGTGAGACAGACAGCGAAGACGAGGAAGGACTAGAATGCAGTCGAGAACCGGAACAGAAAGCCACATGGGTCCATCAATCAACAGGCAACTGCACCGGAGAGTCAAGCCCAGCAGCAACAATCACCAAGAAGTCGAGCTCGCAGGAGGTTTTAGAAGGAGCAGACGAGCCACTCGGGTTTCTGGAACTCAACATTTCACAGTTTTGCAAGCCATCTCGGATCGCAACGGACGCGTGGTATGTGCTGCGGGGCACGCGTTCTGGCGAGGTCCGCATCCGAACGTTATGCATGGATGACAAGACCCTGAGCGGTGCAATGGATGGCGATATGGACACCGCGGCAGCAGCTGTAGCGAGAGAAACCATGTTCAAAGAGCACATCTACGGACGCGATATGCGCGATCACTACGGATTCAAGATATCAGACCGTGTGCGAGAGGAGTGGGCACATCTACGGTCGTACGAGGACTGCCGAGAGGAGCGGCGCGTGAACGATTGGGAGTTGGCGTTCGGCGCTCATTTCTTCTCAGTGTATCGTGGTGATGCTGCGAAAGAGAACTCTGTTGTGCGGCAACTCGCTCGTGCTGGGATTCCTCGATCATGGAGAGAGCGCGTGTACATGGATGTCTCAGGTAAGAAATCGGTTCTCCGATGTTGATCGAACTCGTAGAGTTCTAACGGCAATATTGGTACAAATCCCTTGTATATTGGATATGTTTTGTTGAATGCACAGGCGCACGAGAGAAGCAGCAGAACGCTGGTGTCGGGTACTACAAATCACTTGTTGAGCAATCTGAGACGACTGATTCTTTGGCGTTCCGTCAGATCGAACTTGATATCGACCGCACGTTTGGACACTCGGGCACGAAAATCTGCACCGAGGCCGGCCGGTCCGTGCTACGACGCGTCCTTCGAGCTTATTCGATCCGGAACCCGTCCGTCGGCTACTGCCAGGTATGTTCAGGATTTGACTCTTTAGCGCCATGCCAAGCGTGATATCTTATAGACGTGACTTTACTAATCATCATATGTGAACGTTCCCAGGGTCTAAATTTTATTGTAGGGTTCCTGGCGCTCGCGGTAGAAGAAGAGGCAGCGTTTTGGCTGCTTGCTGTCATCTGTGAGGATCTGTATCCGGGCTACTACACGCCAACGATGGCAGAGACCCAGACGGACATGCTGGTTTTGAAAGAGCTGATCGCGGACGAGCTCCCAAGGCTTGACGCCTTCACAGCTGAAGTCGGGCTCCCACTTGAGCTCCTGGGTTCTCAGGTAAGGAGATTGTCGATGCAGTGATTTGGGGACATATGTCTCGAGTGTTAATATGTTGCCTTATTTGTGTGTGTGTGTGTGGCAGTGGCTTTTGTGTTTGTTTACCACCACTTTCCCAAGTGAGACCGTGTTCCGGATCTTCGACTGCATTTTCACGGAGGGCTCGGACTTCGTGTTTCCTGTCATCATCGCGCACTTGCGTCGTCTCGAGCGCACGCTGATCGGTCTGGAAGACTTCCAGGCGGTGCTCTCCTCCATGAAAGACGCGGAGAACGCGCTGCTCGACGCAGACAGCTTCATGGCTGACGCCGCGCAAGAGGCCGACCGGATCGAAGAAGACCACATCCTGGCGCTCCGTGTGAGGCATCGCGAGTCGGTGCGAGACGAAATGCAACGCGCAGCGCGTGCCCGCGCGCTGAACCGACAGCTCGCGGTGGTGTACCAGATCCCGGCATTTTCGACGTACGCCGCGAACCTGTTGCGCTTTTTCCACGAAGAAGCCGAGGTGTCCTCGCGGTCGGACGTTGCCTTTATCCTGACGCTGCTGTGCCACGGACTCGTGTGGCTGGCGGAGCACTCGAAGAGGTGGCAGCGCTGATGCGGATGCCCCAAGAAGAAGAGGAAGTGCAGTGTTGAATAATTAATTTGCGTGTAGCGTAGGATGATCATATGTGTATGACTGACTTTCAGGTATGAGCTGCTGTTGTCTCTTTTTTCTCGAATATCAATGTGCAATTTACTTATATTAAAAGAAGCCTCTGGCAAAGCAGGACGGGCTGGGTTTCCTAAAACGCTAGCTAGCGAGCTTCCAATCTACTTCTTGCCGCGCTTCATGGCCGCTACGGACGCCGGTTTCTTCGCGACGGCGCCTTTCTTGCCCGCAGCGGTGCCCTTCGCGTCCGCCTTGCGCTTCGTGCCCGTGGACGGCAGCACCGTGAAGAAGCTGTCGAGCCGCTTCTGCGACTGCGTGCTCTTGGACTTTTTCAGGCGCTCGATGGCGCTCGTGACGCGCGCCGCCTGGAAGCCGTGCTTGTTCACGAGGAAGTCGAGCAGCTCCTCCTCCATCGGGTCCTTCCACTTGATGTCCACCTCGTCGATGTCCACGACCTCAGGCGTGATGAACATCTCGCGCGCCTGCTTGTAGATCGGGTTCTCGCCGAGCCACTCGTCCGGGATCGTCACGCCCTTGCTGTTGCTCTTCTGCAGCGCCTCAATGTAGTTCTCGATGGTCTTGTGCTCCTTGATGCCGGCGAACGCCTTCTTTGGACCGATGCCGCGGATTGTGTCGCAGTAGTCGCAGCCACAGAGGATGCACAGGTCCACGAACTGCTCCTTCGTGAGCCCCAGCTCCTCCAATGCGCGATCGAGCTTCACTTCCAGCACCGGCACTTTCTTCGCCGCAGCGAAGGTCAGACGGCGGTACAACATGGGCGAGCCGAAAGTGAGCGCGTCCATATCTTCCGTGCCCGACGCAAACACTTTCCCGTTCAGCGCGAGCACCGCGCACGTGGCTTCAGCTTCGCACGGCGCAGTGAGCACCGGCACGCCCATGAGGCGCAGCAACTCCTTGCAATCTTCGCTGTGCTGCTTCGTAGCGCGCACCAGACGCTTGTTGAAGCGGTCAATGTCTTCCGTGTTGCCACTTTCGGTGGCTGCGTCGAGCCCCTTTTGCGCCTCCGCACGACGATCGCTACGCTTCGCGAGCTCGCCGCCCTTCATCGTTGGCGGCTTGCCGTCGAACACGTACACGGGCTTGATGCCGCTCTCCATCATGCGGATCGTGCGCGAGAACATGCCCTGCAGATGGGACGTGACCTCGCCAGCTTCGTTCGTGAGCGCCTGCGACGGACCGCCGCTGTCGCTCGATCGGATCGCGATCAGGAACTGGTAAATCGCCATACTGGCATCGAGCGCCACGGAGCGCCCGGCGAGCTGCGACATCTGCGGGATCTCCTTGATGCACGCCGGCGCCTCCTCCTGGAGCAGCTTCATCAGTCCTTTAATTCCCATAGCTCTCTCTCTCTCTCTGTCTGTCTGCTTAAGCGACTGCTGTCGTTTGCTTGCTTCTTGGATAATGCTCGACAGCAATGAGCGTGTGCGTGGGTTTGGCCTTCGAATGTAGCGAGTTGTGATGACCAATTAAGCCAAAACGTTTTTTTGGCGGCAACGACATTTTTGCGCGCCAATTTGTCTGTGTAACGTAAATAAGCCCATAGTGGAAGCAAGTGAAACGAGAGCGCATAAGTCGTCCCGAAACTGCTTTTTTTACTTTCTTTTTGTATTGAAATTGTCCCGAAATTGCGAATTGGGCGCTCTCGTTTCAAAAATCGCGCAAAGTGCAGAATGCGCTTTTTCGGACAATTTCAATACAAAAAGAAAGTAAAAAAAGCAGTTTCGGGACGACTTATGCGCTCGTTTCACTTGCTTCCACTATGGGCTTATTTACGTTACTTTACGGGTTTACCTTCGCGCAACCTTTCACGACACAAAATCGAAAGTTGTCGCGCTTTTTGAAGTTCCGCTTGCTACTGAAGCCTGATTACCATTGCATCTGTGCTACAACTACAGTAGAAGTCTATTGTGCAAGCTTGAAAGTAGTGTTTACTACTGCTTGTCCTGTAGGATGGCATATGTACGTCGCCAATTTTGCCATCGCGAGGAGGCAATTACGTCCTCATCGTGTACCCTTAATTCGTCTTTTGTGACTCATTTTTGCTGTGCCCAAATGGTCCCCAAATGTCGTCTCACAGTTCAAGGCGCTGCAGAGCGGCATTTCGCAGATTGAGAACGAGATCAAAGAAGAGATGGTGAGCGACCTGCAGCGCTTTCGGAAAGAGGAACAGCAGCGCAGAGAGCAGTTTGAGCGACAAAGCAGAGCAGG